>PVKM010013401.1:0-30323 GCA_004027735.1 Carollia perspicillata
CTTTCAGATAATGTGATTTTATGCCTTTACTTGACAAATAACTCCAATATTTGATGAAACTCAACACAACCCTTATATCAACTCAGTTGTGAGCAAACCTGTAATACAATGTTTTCTTATCTATGTTGAAAAACTAAAGCATTTGTTATACTATATTTAATGTTAGCACCAAAGTGGATACTAGAATTATAAATTTCCAGGGTTAAAAAGGAACTACAGAGATGATCTATATTAGACCTGACATCATTTTCCCCTGAGACCAACGTAATGAGGCTTTGATAACATTGGACTTTCTAACCTTAGATCCACCAAAGAGCTAAATGATAATTGTGTTTGATGTTTTTTATTTGCTTTGAAATCATTTACTTTGTATCTAATGCATTCAGCAAAGACCTGAGAATTGCCTATATTCCATTTCTCCTAATGCTATTACAGATTCAGTACTATACTTTATCATGGCTCTTGTCATACTTCCTAAACTCACTTTTACATTTGTCTTATCAACTGGATAGTGAACACCTGATAGCAGAAAACAACTCTTGATCACCATAATGTTCTTAACACCAAGTAAATACCTAGTATAAACAGGTGCTCAAAGATTTGTCTTTAAATAAATTGAAAATTTACACATTAAATAATCACTGAACAAATTTAGAAAAAGAATAGAAGAAAGGAAACGAGGTGGTCCATTCTCATTAGAAGCTCAGCAAAAGAAATCAAAACAATGACATCACTTTGTAAAATATACTATTCCATTATGGATTACATATATGTTTTCACTTATATAAGCAGTGGTTTGCTCAAATAATGCAGTTCATAAAGTTTGGACTTTATCAAATTTTTATTTTTATCTTAGATTTAGTTTAACCATTATAAAATTAAAGTCAGTCAACATAACTCTGAGGGCCCAATACTAAAAATATTAAAATTAAGATTTTGTATTCAGAAATAACTTTAAGATATCTTCTATTAAACATGGCCTTATAGTCTTGAGTATATCTTAAAAATAGTTTTCATGTTTTTTAATCACTAAGAATATTTTATTATGCTAACTAATTCAAATTTCCCATAATATAGAAATGCTACAGTAAACTTAATTTAAAAATCAAATGATAGCCAATAAAAATTGAAAGGCAAATATTGAAAAAATAAGATATCAAAGCAAGAAATATTTCCTTATCAACAACATATGACAGAATTCTTAATATCTTGAAAAACATCATTACTTAGTCTCATAGTGGCCTATGTAAGAAATGGATTCAAAATATAACAAACAGGTGCCTCAAATATCTTTCTTAACTAATACCTATGGAAAAATGTAAAACGTGCCAATAGTACACCTTTTTGTTTATTTTCTTTTGTCTTCATCTTCTCTATTATCTGCTTTCTTTTTAATGTATCTTATTAAAAAACTACAAGAACACAGACAATGCAATAACAATATTCAAAACTTACAAAAACAACCATTTCTTCTTAATGTATACGTGTGGGTAGAGAGAGCTACATTTGTGCTATATGAACCTCTATTTAAGACTATTACCCATTGGCTCAGAATGACCATCTGATCAAATGTGACCAATAAGGCATTCATGTCTTATTAGTAATGTGAATAGTAGAAATGGATTTTGTTTTAAATGGTCCCACTTGGCAAAATAAAGCAAGGACAATCTTAGAGTTGCCCCATATTTTAGTTGTCTTAGAAAACTGTCTGGTTTATGAAATACAACATTCTAAAAATCATTTATCCAGCTTAGTGTGGAAGGACAAAGTCTTTATGAGAGAAATATGAGGTTAAAACTAAACTCAAGAGTTTTGGTAATTATTTTTATGTGTCAACTTGACTCAGCCCTGCCATGACCAGATTGAACATTATTTCTGGGTATGCCTGTGAGAGTGTCTCCAAGATGAGATTACCATTTGAATCAGTGGACTGAGTAAAGCAGACGTCTTTCCCTACTGTGCCCAATGGAAGTGGGCCTCATCTAAGCCATTAAGGGCCTGAATAAAACAAGAAGGCAGAGGAAGGGAGAATTCATGCTCTCAGCCATATTAGGTGAGCTGGGACATTCTTCTTCTCCTATCTTCAAACTCAAAGTGGGACTTACACTATCTGCTCACCTGGTTCTCAAGCCTTTGGACTTAGAATGAAACTATACCACCAGCTTTTCTGAACCTCCAGCTTGCAGATGGTAGATCATGAGTCTTCTCAGCCTCCATAATTACATAAACCAGTTCCTTATAACAAATTTCACAGACATAGATAAAGATGTGTTTATATATGTTTGCGTGTGTGTAGAAAAATCTGCAAATCCAATTGGCTCTGTTTCTCTGCAGAACATGGATTAAGATAACATAAGGTTAAAGTGGAGAACAAAGCATCATTGGTGATCATATCAGTGAGGTGATGGATTAAATATCTTTCCCTTGACTGGATTAACTACCAGTTATAACATGAATTTTAATTGTTTCAAGTTTGAAATAATTAACCTTTATAAGAAAACCTAACTGTAAGTTGGAAAGGAGTTGAACTTTCACAATAAACCAACTGTCACTGAGCATAACGATAACAATAATAACTAATATATCATATCACTACACCTGAAAAGCATTTTTCTACACATGACACTGTGCATGTGATTATCACTGCACTACAGGCAAAAAAGCACCACCCTCCCCCCCTCCCCAAAATAAAGGCAAGGAAACTTAGGTGCTGCTAATGCCAGGGGCTAAAGCTATATTTCACTAGGTCAAAAAGATAAGTTACTGATCATCTGGTATCATTCTTGGTTGGACATAGTCTGAAAATAGCCCATAGAGATCAAGAACCTCACAATTAGAATTATAAGAGTACACTCTAGTCCTCTACAGAAGTCATTGATCATACAGTAATTTTCATCTAAGGTAATTAGGGGGTGTACGCCAGTACTAAGTACTAGGCTAGACACAAAATGGGAGTACACTAAAGAGTAAGTCCCAGTCTGTACATTAAACAGGCTTCCATCTAGGAGAAGCTGCCCTGCATTGCCTCTTTGAGCAGCCACTCTTCTCTTGGCAAGATGTTAAGGGAGAAATTAAGTGAATTAACCTTTGGCAATTAACTGGGTTGGGGGTGAAAGTTGTGATTTTAGAAGGAATATACTAATATTGAGATGTTGTTCATGTCCTCTTAGATTAAGGCAATGGTTTTACAATAAAGGGATAGAAAATTCTATACATATCTTTCACTAAAGAAGTACTGGTTAAAATGAGAAACATTTTACACATGGTATAGTGGTGTGTAATCTTCAATCACCTAAAATGTGTATTCCTACACAGTCCTATTTCATGAGGATGCATGCTCAGCAGCAACTCATAGGGAGGTTAGGGCAAACTCTTCATTGGAACCCATGACCATGAGAGTGTCCACTTAGGCTTTTTAGTTCATATCTCTTTTCTTCATATTAGAAAGGTTTTTTATTAAATTGTGGATTCATTTGCATGAGCAGAACAGATTATGGATTCAAACATGAAACAATAGTGTGCAAACTATTTGCTTAAGTGAAATATTATGGCTCAGTTAGAGAATACACTTCCTAATTCTGATTCTATGGGGGATCTGTAAATTTCAGAGCCTTTGAGCCACTTTACAGCTCTATGAGTTGTATATAACTCATCAGGAAATATCATAGATTGCACATCAGAGCCTGCATTGTTCTAGCCTCAGCTACTCATGTGGGAAATGAGCACCGGTGTGCTTTGGTCTGCATCGTGTGGAAGTTGAGACCCCAAACAAGATGATTTACATTATAAAATAATATTATACAAATATTACTGTTGTCTAAAATTATGAGAGGAAGAGGAGAAAGGGTCAGGAAGGAGAGGGAGGAAAGAGAAGGGAAGAAGGACCCAAAAGATGACAACTGAGAAACAAGATGAACTATAAGAATAAATGATCATATCCTAACAAAGGAAGGGATTTATTCAATGAAAGGTGTGTATGATTTAGAGAATCCTGACAGGTTTTTCTTCTCCATAAACCTGTCACAATGTTTAGAATTTCTGTGTCCTTAATTCTTCTAGATTGGGCTTGGAAAGACCCTGTTAAAACAGAAACACTGATCTCTGAGAAAACATCCACCAAGCAGTTATCAGCTGCCAAGAGTGCACCACAAAGGTGTTGATGAGATTTGATAGGTGATCAGATGAGAAGGTCCTGAGAAAACAGGAAGCAGCTAGCACAAGCGGCATTTTTTTTAACACAAAGATGGGATAGACTGAAGATGCACTAGGACCAACAGAAAGACCAGTGTTCCTTAAACTTTAAAGTGCAGAGGAATCAGCTAGGGGGCTTATTAAAATGCAGTTCTGATTCAGGGAGTCCCAAGTCCGGTCTGAGAGTCTGCATTTCTAACAGCAAAGGTGATGCTGGAGCCACTGGGGCTCAAGCCATACTTTGAATATAAAGAATATGCAAATTGGAGAGGGATCCACTTAAAAAAAATATTTATTGTTTTTAGAGAGAGAAAGGAAGGAAGAGATAGAGAGAAAAATTGATTTGTTGTTCCATTTATTTATGCATTTGCTGGTTGATCATTGTAAGTGCCTTGACTGGGGATTGAATGAACACATGACGTTTGAACATCTGGATAATGCTCTAACCTATGGAGCTACCTGGTCAGGGCATGAGAGGAATCCATTATTAAGCCAAGCTGAGATATCACAGAAAATATCCCTAGATGGCTGGGAGGTATCATAATACTTTGAAAAATGAGAAAAATAACTCAAAGAAAGTGGGAAGATTTTAAGTCAAACGTTTGACCAGAAAAATATTATCCACCATTTAACACTTATTGCCCATCATTCCTTACCATTGCTATAGATACTATGTACATAAAAGGCCATCTTTGTACTCTGTGAAGTGCAGTTTACCCAGACTCTCTAGTGGAGAGCTCATCAGTACTCAAAACTATCCAAGAAGAAATGACAATAAGCTAAGATTTAGAGCGGTGGTTCCCAAAGTGTGGTGCCCAATGAGCAACATCAGTACCACAGAGAAACTTGTTAGAAATGCAATTTCTCTGGCATCTACTTGACTGGCAACTCTGGGGGTAGGACCCAGGAGTAGATGCATTCACAGATCTCCAGGGTGTCGGCAGGGAGGGAATAGAAAAAAAGAGAGGCAAGAAGCAGCTTCTAGTTAAAGAGACAGCAAGGAGTCTTGAAACAGCAGCCCTGAAACTGAATTTGCTCAGAGTTCTATCATTCTAACCAGCAGAAAAATCAACTTGAATTTGAATGAGTAGGAGGAGCAGGATCTTCATGCATTTACATCATCACCTGGTTCCCAAAGGCCTCTGGTTTCACAGCCTTGGCTAAATCATCACAGAAGAAGTGGTTGAGAAGTAGTGCCCAGCTTTTTGTTTTAGTAGTTCTCAGCATGGCTACATATTTGAATTACCTAAGAGGCTCTAAAAATGTAAGCCCCAGGAGGTAAACCAGAACAATTAAATTGGATCTTGGAGGTTGGGTGTGTCAGATTTTTAAAAACTCACCTGGCAGTTCCAATGGGCAACACACCTCAGTATAAAAGTAAGAGGCAGCGAAGTCATGGTTGTGGCAGAACTTCTGTGATGATCTTCAGGCAGGAAGGAACATGGGAGTCTTAGTTCAAATCCCTTTTCTTCGTATTGGAAAGGTTTTCTATTAAACTGTAGATTCATTTTTATGAGCAGAATAAATTATGGATTCAAACATGAAACAGTAGTACAAACTATTTGTTTCAGTGAAATACTGTGCCTTATTTAGAGAATACACTTCCAAATTCTGATTCTATGGGGGTTCTGTCATTTCAGAGCCTTTGAGCTATTTCACAACTCTATGAGTTGTATGTAACTGATAGCATTGGGAAATAATTCTTGTCTAAACACAGACAAATATATTATGTGTGGTGGAGGTTCAGTGACTACCCTTCCCCGAGCCAATTCTGCATCCACTTTTCAAGTACATGTCTATATTTCTAACCTATCAATGTGTCTGTTTTTCAGGTTTTCCTCTACACTGGTTATAACATCTCCCCTTTTCTTTCATTAGTAATTAGTTAAATAAAAATGTTAGTGGATTCATTTTATATCAAGTAGAAGAGTGATTATTTTACTTTTCTTGAAAAATTAAACTTTCACACAGCCTTGACTCTAAATCAGTGAAGACACTGGAAAGAAGTGGAGGTATGGTAGGGTCTCTGTTGGGGCTTGTGAAAAGCAGCAGGGGTATTTATAACAGTAACCGACTGGGTCTCCACGCCATTCTTCCCCTAAGTATGCAGAACTAAGCTTACACAAGTACAGATCTAACCCCCTGCCTCTTCACTCTTCATCAGAATAACGATTGATACAATTTTCTCATTAAACCATTCCAGTAAATCAACAACATTTCAAGGTCTTGTGGTAACAGCATGGTTTCATTAGGGAGATAGAGACCTTTTTTCTCATTGGATTTTTTGCTAATAGAGACGGGCGGCGGGGGTGGGGGGTGGGGGGGGGAGGGGCGGAGCTTGAGCTTTTTTTCTCCTTGCCAACAAAAGGTAGTGAGTTGGGACTAATCAATAGTTTCCAAAATATATAACACCTTCCACTAGGAGCTTTTAAGTTCCCGTAATCAGCATCAATCAGTGTATTTCGATTTCAATTTTCCACAAAGAAGCAATTTCTACCTTTTTTTTTTGACTAAAGAAAAGACAGCCATAAATTCCAAATGTATAGTCATAGTTACGACGAGTTTCCCTAAAACAACAGACAAAAGCACCAGAGAACAGTATCAGCAAATACCCCGACACTCTATAGAAAACTACCACCCGCTATTACAAATCAAATAAATGGCCTCCTGAAATACCAAAGAGGCCACCTGTCAATCCCAAAGACAAAGGGCTTGCTCAGTGGATGAAAAATAACTTAAAGTTACATTTAAATATAGGATAAAGTTTATTTTTAGAATACCTAGCTAATTACCTCTGTTCAAAAATTATTATCCAAGTTTAAATATCAAATGTGATTTTACAATGGTTCAAATGCATTCAGGAACTTGAAATGTGATAAACTGCATAGTTTCTGTTTAGGTTGTTGTAAAATAAATATACTTTCTGGGTTATATTGAATTTATACCAAAAATATAGAGCAGAATGTTTTTTTTTGCTGAGTTAAAAAATAAAATAGAAACCCTTCTGTTCAGTAAAAAGAATAGATACACAGGCACATTGTTTTCCCTATATAAGGCTACGCGGGTGAGTAATAACAGTGCTCAAGCATTGCTAATTCACAGAGATTTGTTTGTTGCATGTAATTTCTGGGTACAACTCTGGTCACACACAAACAATCCTTCCTGATGTCGCTTGGGCTGCCTTGCAAAAAGCAATTTCCACCAACCCCTACTTACACTGAGAGACTCCACGTTTCATGACATGATTTTATTTTTCAGAACCAATTCTTATAATTTCATGCAGTAATTTAGGTGATTGTCAAGCATGGTGTATTCAAACTAAATGCTTTCTTTTGAAAAGTAACACTTTGCTATATTGAAGCCTTCAATTTCTAGCCAGGAAAAAAAAAAGTGAGGTTTAATAGCATTGGCTTTAACCTGTGTTTTGGATTTTTTTACTTGAACAACAGACTAATATTTTTTTCTTCTAGTGTGTTATTATACCTATCATACATTCATTTGGCCATTTCATCATGGTAAGGAATAGCAGAGCTGTTTTCTCTTTTTTAAACCGTTTTTAAGTTCATCATTGTGGAGACAGAGGTGCTCTGGGACTCAGAAGATCACACAGCTCTGCTGGAGTCAGAGAGAAGACACTGTCTTATGCCCAGCATGGACCACTGTCTCCCTGAGTGGTCCCAAAGAAGTGTCAGAGGGCCCGATACTCTTCCTGACAACCTCACAAGCCTGCCTGGCCCCCCAGAGCATTTAGGAGGATTAAGAATATAATGCCATCCAAAGATTTGCACCTTCTCAGCAGGACCATCTTTAGAAAATGAAAAAGAAGAGAGTTCAGGCAGCTTACCAAGAAAGAAGGAGAGAGAGGTAGCCTGGCATGCTTTGTGCAGATAGAAAGCAAAGTGCAGCTCCAACAGGACGGGAAACAAGAGGACGGTCTCCCCACACACTCCCAGAGCTGTGCCCTCCTTCCCGGCGTCCAGAAAGCATTTGGATAGCACTGGACTTGGTAGCATCTGTGCTTGAAATATTCTCTCTCCCCAGTGCCTTTATTTGCATCTTGTGGATGAATTTAAGAGTTGTCCCTTTACTTTGGACCAAATACCTGTAGATGTGGGAATCTTGTCCCCCTATAATTTTTCTCAAGGTCATGAAATTACTGTCCTCCATGGCAGAAAACAAAATTAGTTAAAACTGTCTTTGTCTCTGGTGCTAAATGGCAAAATGTAAATAATAATAATAATAATATCTATCTCATAGAATTGTTGTATTATAATCTCTAAAGCTCTTAGAAAAATAGCTCAGCATATGGTAGGCGTTATACCTTTTTAAAATAAGTAAATTATATAAATACATGTTTCTTCAAAGTTTTGTCCTTAATTTAAAGTCAAATCAGATCAAAAGTCTGAACTGAAAAGGTTTTCATTCAAAATATTCCAGAGATAGAACATTAGATGCTAGTAGAGATAACTGGGCTATATAATTTCTGACATCCTTTCCAGCATAAGATAAATTTGAATGTGACCCTAGACCTTGGGAAAGAATTCATAAATATCCACCTGCCCATTCACCCAGAAAAGGAAAACATGCCTGCTAAGTGTACCAGTGATTGGAAAGTTGAATTTGAATATTTGTCCCTCCACCAACCACATATCCTCTTTGAGAAAGATGCATGCAGATCCAAAGAAAATAAACTTATTTTTTTCTTTTTTTTTTCTTGGAAACAACTTAAGTGCCCATCAGTAAATGAGTGGATCAGAAAATAAACTTATTAACTAATAACTAATCATTCATTGACTATCAACTTAGGGCTAGTTTAATGCAAGCTGCTTTTAATACATTTGCTTATTTCATCTACCTTTATTTCATAGGAGACAAAAATGAGTGTCTTTCATTTATGCACACACTGTCTTCATAGCAATCCTTGGCTTATACAACAGTGTACCCTCAACTTCAAGAAGTCATTTACCTATTAATTGGTAGAGTTTCAGTTTTATTCAGTCCTTGAGGCTCCAATACCTATGGTACTTATAACTGGAGCACACACTTGACTGCAGCCCCAGGAATGCAGATTCAGCCTGTCTCATGGCAACTCAGTTAATGTCTTTCAGCACCAGCTCTTCATCAGCAAAATGAGGTGAACATACCAGAGCGTCTCGAGGGACCTTTGTGGGGCTAACATCTGTGACTGTTGGAAATCAAAATCATTGCCAGAAGTCTCCCCACATAAGACCACGAAGAAACAGTGTTGAGTACTTCCACTGACAACTTCCCCACAGACTACCTGCCCTCACACTTTCTCCATGATCTCCTCTTTGTTTGTAACCATCATATGAGGCCGATGGCTCCTCCATGTGGATTGAGTGTTTCTAAGACCTCTACTTCACAAATTAAGTAACACCCTTTAAAAAGTGCAAAATTTATCAAGTTGCCATGAGGGCCTTAGAATTCTAATTAGCCAGGGTGAGCTTGCTGGCCAAATGCACTAGCAAAAAAGAGATTCCAAAAAAGCGTCTGAAAGACTGTGACCAAAAACGGACCCCTTACGTGGTCAGCTTTGTCTGCTCTGTCTTGCTCCACCCAGAAAACAGACCAACACTTGTGCATTCATTTGGAACACACTGCAGGAAGCACACATGTTCATGCACTCCTTAGTGAGTCTTGTAAAGTAGTTTCACAAAACCATTGAGGTTTTCCATGTCACCTTGGATGACCACATTTCAGTATCTGTTCCTCTCTGCTTCTTCAGGCCTGTATGCACATACATGACACCTTCCTCCAGGCACCCATTGCCATCTTTCTTTCCTTCTGACTCTTCACATGCTATTAGAGCCTCAACAATGCACTCAGAACTTACAACACACATTTTCTTGAAATTATTCAGAAGGAAAGAATGGATTGTGGCAAACACCCCTGGGGCTATGATTTAAACTAAAGGGGTAAAGTAGTGGCCTCTGGTCCAAACTCAGACCAAAGGAATCTTAGGTTTACATTTTGTTCTGAAACATTTAAGTTAGTGACCACCTTTTTTAAAAAAGATTTTATTTATTTATCTTTAGAGGGGAAGGGAAGCAGAGAAGGAGAGAAATATCAACGTATGGTTGCCTCTCGTGTGTCCCCTGCTGGGAACTGGCCTGCAACCCAGGCATGTGCCCTGACTGGGAATTGAACCGAGATCCTTTGGTTCACAGGCCCGCACTCAATCCACTGAGCTACACCAGCCAGGGCAGTGACCACCTTTTAAAAGGTGGGAACTTTCTCATAAAAATATGGATTTCTGGCTTTCCTTGGAAAATCAGAAGATTTGGCCACAATGAGCCCATTTGTCCAGGGCTGAATAGCAGCTTCCTTTTCTATAAGGATATGTATTGTTCAGTTGTCCCCTATAGCTTTCATACCCTGATTTTTTTTGTAATATTACCTATTTAGATGCTAGGCTTTTGGGATTTTAAATTTTGGCACAAAGTCTGCTTTCTCAACATGATCACCCATTCTACAGTCTCCTACACTTCAGGCATAAGTGTGCATCTGTCTAACCCCCCAAAGACCCTAGGAGATATGATACAAATGGAGTGAGAAAAGAAAGGGTGCTAGTTCAGAAACAGAGCAGTGAAAAGAGAGAAAGACAGATAACAAGGTTTACATTTGGAGAAGGAAGCTGGCAAGGAGACACTATAGTGTAGTGGTTAAATAACGGATTTGGGAATCAGGCTGGTATGTCACTCATTGGATGTGATTTGTGAACTATTGCATTTCTCTGGGCCTCAACTGGAAAAAAAAAAGTGTGATGCACATACCATCATACTTTCAGGGTTGGAGTGTAAGGATTAAATGAAATGCTCAGCACAGCATCCACTGAATGGATGCTCAATCATTGGAAACCCATAAAGTGTGAGCTAAGAAAAAGGTGACTGGAAAAATACCCATCACAATTTCTTAAGGGAATTAAAAAAGAAGGTCACAGAGAATGAACATTACCTCAGACAGTAACCACTCCGTGTGGAAATTTCTTCTGAGGGCCAATGAATGAAACTTAAAAGTTCACAAAATCATGGTGGGACTTATAAAAGAGGGTATTGGTGGACATGTGAGGTGCCAAAGCCTGATTTATACTAACAGGGACTGTTTCACAAAAGCAATCATGACCTTAGTCAACTATGAGTTAGGAAGAGATTTGCTCATTGTGTCTACCAAGATCAGTTGAATAAACAAATTCGTATAATAGATGTGAGCAAACTATATTCATGGCTCTACTCTTATCATGTGTTTGGGGAAGAAGGAGAAAGGAGTGGAAGCTAAAAGAGGGCAAAAACAGCTTTTCTCTCTAGAAAGCTCAATCCTTGTGAGGTATTGAGCTTCCTATAAGTTATTTGGCATGGGGTAAGCACATTTTAATGACCATTCAGAGATTTGTTCTGCTACTTAAAATAGGTTGCTCTTTATCAAAAAAGACTCTTTTGATCTTGAGTGATCAATATATCCCCAGAGAATGTCTTTATGGGTGAGTGTGGTGGATATAATAGACCACATGCAAACAATGATGTAAAACAAAGGAAGGAGCAGAATGTGGCCTTTTAGTAACATATCCTTGCTGATAAGAGAGCCCCACCCCCTGGCCCACTATAGAAGACATTATAAGACCCCTCACCTAACTTTGCTCTACTTAAAACATGTCCCTTATTTAGGTCTAAAAAAAGAGACAATCTGAGGATTCAGTAAGGGCAAAGTGCCTTACTCAGAAAGGGGGTGAGAATTACATGCGTACGTCATTATCATGTGGCTGAGCCTCTCCTTCATCAGGTCCCTCTCTCTGAAACAGCATCCCCCTCTTTCCTGCCTGACAGTCTACTCACCTCTGGAGACCTAGATACCTAGCCAAGGCTTCTCAATACTCCTGAGAGATTTAATC
Organism: Carollia perspicillata; assembly: GCA_004027735.1. Classification (NCBI taxonomy): domain Eukaryota; kingdom Metazoa; phylum Chordata; class Mammalia; order Chiroptera; family Phyllostomidae; genus Carollia; species Carollia perspicillata. The sequence continues at coordinate 12,098 of PVKM010013401.1, forward strand.
AGTTTACCCTAGGTCCTCTCAGCAATTTTTAAGTCTCCACTAGAAAAGCTGTCAAATTTTCACTTATTTACTGAATTACCTCAATCCTCTACTAAATGATTAATTCCTCAAGAATCAGTGCCAGGTTTGTTCATCTTTGCATTTTCAGGACCTAGAATATGTCTTGGGACATAATAGGTGCTCAGTTAATGTAACCTGAGCACTTTCTTTTAGGGACTTGATCATATATATATGTATACACACACAGAGAGAAAGAGAGAGAATGTGAGTGTGTGCACGCATGTGTAGGTGGGAAGTCTATAGTGTCACAGATAAAATGGCCATCATATTACCTCAAAGGGGTCTCCTCACTGTAAAAACTCTGTGAGTTTCTTACCAGAGCATAACAGCAGAAAGCCACCAAGGCATGCTAGTCACTACCCAGCATTTCCTGTGATACTGAAGTAATAGAACATGAGCAGGCAAAGTGTTCTGCTTAATTAAATATCATCTTTCAGACAGACTACAAACAGAAATCATTCTCATCGATCCATTTATGTATTCACTCAATAAATATATATTTATTGAATACCTAACATGCATCAGGTAGTGTTCTAGGGACTGGACTGAACATAATAATCCTCTTTCATAGTGATTTCCTTCCAGCAGAAAAAAAACACATAAACTAATGGATAAAATAGAGAACTTCCTAGATCAATAAGCATCACCTGATGTTTGAGCCGATGCCTGAAAAACAGCGAGGGCACAAGCATGCGAAGCTCTGGGGAAGTATTGTTGTAGATGGAGGAAGTCACCAGGCAGAGGTTCTGGATGGAGGTAAGCGTGGTGCTCTGGAGGAAGAGAGAAAAGGCCAGCACCATGAGTGACAGAAGGGGCCAGGCAGGAACATCTGTGTCATCCCAGTGACCAGGGTAGAGATGGACACTTTATGTAAGTGCCGATGGAGCATTAGCATGGGAGTGACATGGTTTAATTTCTGGCTTTATAAGATGATTTGTGCAGGTCCATGGAGAAATGTGCTACGGGGGAGCAAGAGTGGAAATGCAGTAACAGGAGGTTACTGAAGTAATCCAGTTGGGAACAACATTTTATTGCTGGTTGATGTGCTTGTGGGATCCACATAGAACTGTGTTAATGATAAGAATATTACACCATTCTCCTCAACACTGTCATCAAGGGACAATGTTATGTAAAGAGGGCATATGAGTAAACACCTTGAATGAACACAACGATTGTTTTTAGGCCATTTTTGTTTGTTCTTTTTTATCTAAAAACACTGAAGCAAACAAACTTTTTAGCCAAAGCATATAATTTAAATGGGCATATTTCTGAGCAGCCTTTTTTTTTTAACACATCAGCCTGAATTCAAAGTCACATTTGGATTGTCAAGGCAATGAGTTGATTCCTGATACTTCTGATTTTATACATGAAGAATTATCAACTGAGAAGGAAGCAGGCAGACCATTTACTATTGTTGCTGGAGAAGCAGTGACTCCTCTGAGACTCCACTGAACATCACAAGCTAGAAACTAGTGGAGGCAGGATTTAAAACCAAATATAGTTTCGGAGTCTTTGTGCTTAATATCTATATCATGGAACCTCTCTGGTTTAAAAAGGGCCTTGGACATTATTTTTGTGCAGCTGCTTTATTTTACAGATGAGAAACTGAGGTTTAAAGATAGTAGGTCCCTTGAAGAGAATAAACTGGGCCTTTTGCCTCCTGGCTGATTAGTTCCAGTGAACAGGGATCCTCTCTGATGACCAAAATCATTACTTCCTTACGGTGAAGATTTGCAAAGGAAGGTGGAGAAAGCTTGTTCGCTTGGGATAGTTAACAGTATAGTTGCTCTTCCCTCAAGATTGATCCAGCAAAGGATTTGATGAAATTGCCTCTTATGCGTTTATCATCTGCTGAATGGATGCATAGAGTTCTGGAAGTCGAACAGTTAATAATAATGATCACACAAGTAATATCTACAGTAGTTCAAGGAGTGACCATGTGTTGAGCTCTGCTAAGCATCTTTTATTTGTGATCTCATTTAATTCTCATGAACACCCATGAGAAGAGAACTTCTGTTATCCCTGTTTTACAGAAAATTAAACTGAAGTTCAGAGAGGTTAAGTAACTTGCCCAAAACCAGAGTAAATGAGGTAGTTCAAGTTTGAATCTGAGCTTTCTGAGTCTAGAGAAAGGGTCAGCCAACTATAGCCTTTTGTCCAAATCCAGCCCATGAGGTAGACGAAGTTTCATTGGAACCGAGCCCAAAGCCATACTCATTCTCTCTGTTGTCATGACTGCTTCCAGGTTGGGGAAAAAAAAAAATCTGCTGACCTGTAGCCTGTACTTTTCAGTCTTTAAGAAATGTTTATTGAGTGCTTTCTATGTAGGGGCCCTGTTCTGGGTGAGGTCCAGTGAACAGAACAGATAAATCTCCCTGCCCTTGTGGAGTTCTACCCTGAGATATACTGTGTTTTGATCAGGACTAATTACATAATTTGAGGGCCCGGTGCAAAATAAAAATGGGGGTTCTTTGTTAAAAATTTCCAGATGGCAAGAGCAGAGCTTTAAACCAAGCAAAGGGATTTTTCCCAACACGCGGCTCTGTGGGATTGTGCGGGTAATGTGCACATGAAGCTGGCCCCTCTCCTCCTTATAGCCTTGCTGACCTAGGCTGTGAAACAACTTTGCCCAGGAGAGCCTGACACAGTCATCGTGATACAAAGGAAAAAACTCTCTGCTCCTTCTTGGATTTTTCCAGCCTGAGGTGAGATCACATTCCAAAAGAGTTCACAGTACGCAAAGCTGTGTGCCTTAGACTCAGCAGCACTAACCCACTGTGCTTCATGCTTTTTGAGCAATACTCATGCAGCCATTGCTTGTTGGATCACAGAAATGACACAGAATTTCAGTGTTCACATTCTGATTTAATCAATCATCACACAGTATAATTTCTATGAATATTCATTTCTGGATGAAGTAAGCATTCCGAAAACATTCCCTCAGAGGGCTTTTACTCAGTGTCCAAGAGATCTTTGTGGGACCCTTAAAGAGGTGAGGTTCATCAATATAGTCTGAAACGGTGGGCAAAGTCTATGGATATATGCTTGAGTTTAAAACCACATCTCTGGAGCCTTCCTGCCTACACCTGAATCCTTACTCCACCACATCCTAGCACTGTGGCCTTGGGGAAGCTTCTTACCTTCTCTGTGTCTCAGTTTCCTCAGCTATAAAGTAGGAATATAAACAGTACTTATTCCTAAGGGTGCTGTGAGGATTAAGTGAACTTAAATGTGTATAGCATCTGGCAAATGCTTAATGCTATATAAGTTTGAATGTCATTATTGTTATTTATATTTTCTGTGGATGGAGCTATAAGCAAGAGATCATATACTAAAGTATCTACCACTAGCCCAGTATAAGTTAACAAGGGATTAATGTGTGTGAATAAAGTTGGTATTTTAAAATACAGAGTGGTAACATCTACAATGAGAAATGCGTGCCTTATGGAAATCTATCACTTAGTCACTTAGCCAGTCGCCGTCATGCCCAGCACTATTTCAGGAAAACTAGTGATCTAAATATTTGCAGGAAACCTTCCAAGGTTTCAGTGTTGACAATAAATTCACCTTCATTTAAATATCCTGGGTAGGTCAAACAACATTTAACTTCATCCTCTAACCAAACACTTTGTAAGATTTGCTCCGTAACTTCCACTAGATTCTTAGGAGTATGATTCCTCAATAAGATAAGAACTAAGAACACATGTTCTAGAGTATCAGTAGAGAATCAAGAAATCTTAGCCAAGAACAGATCATTCAATTTTGGAAGGTCTTATGAGAAACCGTGGAGTTCTGTGTCCAAAACTTCTCAAGGTCAACTTGGGGGCAGATAAAGGGTGAAAAGGGAAATAAAATATGTCTTCTATAAGGCAATCATTTCCATCGCCAACATCAGAATAATATTAAACTCACTTCAGAATATGAGAGCTTGGACTTAATGCAATTGCCTTACTATTACAACATTTATTCTAGCTGGTACATGTAGGGAAATGCTTCATATGGCGTGGAAATGTAGCTTAGCCTCCACATGGAAAACCAGTGGGGAGTGAATAGCATGCAGGACCATGCCCATGGAGAGATTTTTCGGTGGAGAATCAGGTTGGTGTTGTACAGAGGCTGCTATGAGACTTGTTTTTGTTAAAACTTCCTCAACCCTGAACTGAGGCAGCAAGTGCTTACTGTAACTTCCTAAAGTCTGTGCTAAACCTCCCAAGTACTGACTGTGACCAGTTCAACGACTTTTCCCCTTGGTCTGCAACATCCTTCTCTTTGAAGTAATTAGTAGCATTCTTCCCTTTGTTATCTGTAAAAAGTAATCCCCTGCAGTGAACCTGTGCATAGTAAATGAGGACTACCCTCCATGTAATGTACCCAGAAAAACAATAAAAGCTTGTCCAGGCAGGTGCTGGGGCCCTCTCACCTTCTCTCTCTGAGAGTGGCCATGCCATCCCTTTTTCTCCACAGGACTTCTGTCGTCTGTGTATATTTGTTCACTAACAGCCACAACATACATGGATCTTGCAGGCCAGGATCTGCCTCAGGTACATGTCTAGAATTTTCTCTTCCCTCTTTAAGCCAACCCAAGAAAGAGTTATAGTTAAATGTGAATATATTGGGTTGGTCAAAAATTCATTTAGTTTTTTTCTTTTTGTTTTCTGTACAATGGCTCTAGTAATGCTTAGTTGTCTTTAACTTCATTCAAAACAATTTTGTTAGATTGTGTTGTGACAGCTATCATATCAGCATGCATTGAAATAAAACATCAAAAATTGGTGAATTTTTGTGTAGCCACTTTAATATTGAAGATGGAAGAAGACAGGCAACATTTTTGGTATATTATGCTTTATTATTTCAAGAAAGGTAAAAACACAACTGCAACACAAAAAAGATTTGTGCAGTGGATGGAAAAGGTGCTGTGACTGATCAAACATGTGCTTTGCGAAGTTTCTTGGTACTATTGACATTTTGGTCAAATAGTTCTTTGCTGTAGGGCTGTCTTATGCTTTGGAAGATGTTTAGTAGCATGCCTGGCCTCTACCCAGTAGAAGCCAATAGTATGATATAGCTGACATACTCGAAATGTTCAAATCAATAGTTATTGGTGAAAATTTTTAAAATGTGTCCTTTTATTTTACAGAAAAAAAAAACCTAAATGGACTTTTCAGCCTACCCAATAAGTCAGCTATCTTCCATTACCAATAATTTTTTTGGGGGGGTAGTAGGTAAGTAGGGAGTGTATTCTCTGTGTCCTCACTCCCAGTTAACATAGATTACTTCTGATAATTGTGTGGGGGGGAAGGCTTTGTCCTCTAGATAATGAAGTTCATTCATCCATTTTTGGGCCTCTCACTTCCAGAAATAGAAAGAGAATAGTAATGACCAATACGTATAATTTGCTCTCCATGGCAGGTTTTCCATATGAATTTAATGCACACACAGGGATTTAAAGGCCATCAATCATCATTGCTAGGGGATATTTTGAGGGAGTCACTACACTTGAAGGATGTTTTCTAGGACTGGGTACACCAATTGAGTTCACTGAACAGACTGAATGTCTTGGAAAGGAACTGCACAGTGGCCAGTGTGTTTTGGATATTTTTGCACTGCCGACAACCAAATGGGGCCTGTAACGCCTTTGTCTCACAAGTCTCACAATTAAAATACAAGAATTGTTACAGCCTAATACAGTACTTTAGTGTAATTAACTACTACTTGCTCTATTATCACGATGTCATGGCCCTGATTCAAATTATTCAAGTATTTGTGATTTGAATGGCATTCAATGTTTTTTTGTTTTTCGTGTATTTTCATTATATTCCTATGCTGTCTTTGTGAAAAAAAGATAACAATACACTAGCAGTGACACTACAACCCTAAAAAATAAATGACTTGGAGTCAGGTATCTGGGAGAATAACTTAATTGTCTTGACTCCTAGCCCAGCACACTTTTCTTAGTAAATAACCATTGTTCTCTTTTTCCTGCTTTGAAAGCATTAACATTCGTCCTGGTTATTCACACTTTTAGTAGCCTTTTGTCGAACTGCATCAGCTCTGGCTACATTCTTTTCAGTATATCATTAGTGGAGACTTAATAACATAACATTCACCTCCTGACTCCTTACTGTTGACAATCTAACCCAAGTGAACCTCTCCACCATCATAATCTTCCACCTTTTACTCTGCACTTCCCTCCTAGCCACTTTGATCTTCTCTTTATTCTCTTTTTTCTTAAGCTTCCCTAACAGTTTTCTCTCAATCATGAGCAATGCATTCATAAAGGAACTAGGCTTACCTTAACGTCCCAAGTGCCCACAATGCAAGGATTTTAAAGTTTTTTTTCCCAGGCTGCTGATTACTTTTAATTTTTCTGATATTGGTGAATGTTTAGTTTTCACATGAATGCTTATGTATTAACATTATTTATTTCTACAGTTAAGTAATATCATATTTGTAAAATAAGTCCATTCTTTTGACTAGTCCTAAGCATTTTCTGCCAAACCAGAAAAAAAAGTTATATCCACTGTCTCCCAATAATAGTCATTACCAATTATAAGGAATCATAAAACTCTTGGAAAGAAATTGCATAAAGAAAAAGGAATCTTCTGAGTTTTTTTTTTCTTTGTATCTTTGATTCTCTAGGGATATCTAGTTTCAAATATATTGTTTTATCAATATCTACTTCCCTTTCTGCCAGAATATTTAGCTGAGCACTTGGCCAAATAGAAAAATATAGCTAACTTCTGGCCAAGAGACATAAGCACACAATGGCAACAACCTCTGGCGATGCCCTTGAAGGGAACAAGTGTTCTTCCTCCTTGTTGGGATGCAGACACAGTGGTGCACCATCATGATTCTTTCTGGTGAGTGCAATGCCCTTGGCACAGCAAGGAAGATAATTAGTTTGGGACTCAGATGATCTGCAAACAGAGCCACTCAGAGTGAGGTGCACCTCTTTCTTGTGCTTATTACATAATTCCTGGTCTCTCTCACACATAGCAATGTCTGTATTATATCAGATGCAGAAACGTCAATCTTGTGTATTTCCACAGATTTTTCATGGCAAATTCAGGAAGCAACGCTATTCTAATGTGATGATTTGTCCATGCCAATACTTTTCATTTTGGTGAGTAAGAAGTGATATGTTTAAGTCATGTTCCTATTTACCTCTAAATTTAATTTCATTTCCCTTATCAGCTTCTAAGTTATTAACACACATTTAATTTTAAAAATCACACAACACTATGGTTTTGAAGGTAAGCATTCAAAATGCTTTCTACTTACTTTTCCTAATTGTCTCTAAGTTTATGAATGATAACATAGAATTATTCTGTCCATCCAAAATAATATTGAGAGTTCTTCCTCTCTCCTTCCTCATTTACCTTCACTCCAAGAAATAATAAAAAATTATAAAAGCTAAACAAAGCCCAAAACAAAAATATCAAAATATCTATAGGTGGTAAACTAACATTTACATATATGTTCTAGAGTCCTTTTACTTTCAAAAATTGGTTATTTCCTTGGAATAAATGTACATCATGAAAGATAAATCCATGAATAGATACCCTTCTTTTTAGAGGAGGGTCACACTTTTTTTTTAAGAATCTCAAAAAAGCTATGAAAGTTCTATCCCAAACAATATGCATATAAGTATATATGTACATTTAACATATAATTCAGTGAAATCACTTCACTGACTTCCAGAGGATCATATGTGAATTCTGGAGCAAATATCTAGACTTAAGTTGATGTAAATATCTATATCTATGTTTGTGAATATCTATCATCTGTTTTTCCTATGAATTTTTAACATATTTAGTGTTTAATAAACTGTTGTGTTATCTATCTCATCTCTACCTATAAATGATGATAAAGATCATAAAAACAGTAAGGAGAACAATTGTTTGTACTGATGTCCTCCTATGCCTCAGAAGCTAAGCATTTTTTGTCTCATTTAATCTTCCAAATAAGTGTCATACATAGGTGATTTACAGATGGCATACCTGAAGCATAAAGAATTTGTAAGTGACAGAGAGTGACAGATCTATTATTTGAAGCTTAAATTGTTTAGTATGAAGCTAGATCTCAAAAACCATGTTATTATGGATAAAATTAACCTCTACAGGTTAGTTTCATTCCCAAACAAGCATTTTTTAATTACAGAATAATTTACAGTGTATAGAATTTTAAGTTTCAGATTCAACAAGCTTTGATAAATGTGTTACCATCAACATTTCAAGAGAGTGGGCATTTCTATCACCCCACAAAAGTCCTTTTTCAGTTAACCTGCCTCCTCCAAAGACAAGCATTGTCCTGATTTCCATCACCATGTATTGTTTTGACTTTCAAAAATGTCACAGAAATGAAATTACTCAGTATGTTCTCATTTGTTTCTGGCTGCCTTACCCAACAGGTTTTAAGATGCATCCATACTGCCGTGAGTATTGGTAGTTCACTATTTTCTATTGCTGAATAGTATTCTGTTGTATCAACCCTTGTATTATCCTTTTGCTTTTCATGAACATTTTGAGTCACTTTTAGTTTTAGCTGTTATGAATAAAGCTGCTATCAGCATCTATGTAGCAGTCTGAAGTGGATACATACTTTCATTTTTAAAAATAATTAGAAGTGAACTTGCTGGGTTACAACTCAGGTATGAGTTTGTAACAAACAAACAAACAAACAAACTACCAAACATATTTCTAACATGACTGCACCGTTTTATATCCCCACCAGTTATGAGAGTTCTGCCATGTGGACAGTGTGAATATTGTCAGCTTTTTTCTTTTGTTTTAAATTTTTTTAATTGTAGTTTCAGCATAAGGTGGCATCTCATTGTAGTTTTATTTGGCATTTTTTATAATTACATTGATTAGTTTTTCAAATGCTTATTTTCTTTTTGTATATTTTATTTTATGATGTTTTCATTGTCTTTGACATTTCTCACTGGGTTTTATTTTATTATTGATTTTTTAGGCATGTAGGCATTCTTTATATATAAAACACCACTTATGTGAATGATGTATATACCTAATATATCTATAAAATATATAATATATATATAATCTAATCTATATAATCTATAAAATATATCTAACATATATAATATATATAATATAAGTATATATATGTGTGTGTGTATATATATATATATGATATATTTTCCCCTGTGGGAAAAATGTGGCTTATCTTTTAGACAAGGTATTTTATCAATTTTTTATATTATTAGCATTTTTAATCCACATCTGAGGATATGTTTATTGATTTTTAGAGAGAAAGGTAGTTGGTAAGTGGGGAGAGAGAGAGAGAGAAGCATCAATGATGTAAAAGAAAAATCTCAATTGCTTGCCTCCCAAATGTTCCTTCACCAGGGATGAAGCCTGCAACCTAGGTATCTAGGTATGTTCCCTGACTGGGAATCAACCCACAATGTTTTGGCTATGGGGTGATACTCCAAACAACTGAGCCACCTGGTCAGGGCAATAATTAGTACTTTTAATACCCTACAAAATCCTTGTTGACCCTAAGGTATGTGTATATATATTCCTATGTGTTCTTTTTTCTAAGATCTTGATAGTTTTAACTTTTACAATTATATTATGATTGTGATTAGTTTTTAGGTATGTTGAGAGGTTAGGGTTGAAGTTTATATATATATATATATATATATATATGTGTATATATATATATATGTGTATATATATATATATATGTATATGTATATGAAGTTATGCAAGCAATGTAGGTTGAAAAGACTTTCCTAACTAATCCTATTGAATTATCTTTTCAGAAAATCAACTGACCTTTGCAGACTTATTTCTGGACTTCCGGTTATATTACATGAACTTATTTTCTATCTTAGGTCAATGTGCTATTGTCTTGATTACTGCAGCTTTATAATAGGTCTTCAAAACTGGTATTGTAAATCCTCCATCCATGTTCTGCTTTTTCAAGATTGTTTTGGCTATTGGTTGTTCTAGATCACTTGTATTACCATATACATTTTAGAACTAGCTGTATAATATCAATACAAAAAAAAATCCCATTGGGAATTTGACTGGAATTGCACGAAATCTATAGATTATTTGGAGAACTGACATAGCGATGTCTACCCTGGAGTCTTCTTAGGTCTCTTCATGTCTTATTGAGACTCACGAGGCCCAAATAGGTCATACTAATACCAGTCTACTGGAGGATTTAGATTAGGCATAAATTTAGAGCAGGGTAGAATCAGACATTTTTGCTCAAAGTAGTACATATCTATCTTTGATCTACCAAGAGACACCAGCTGAGGTAAAAAAGAGACATGATCCCAACTGTAGATATGAGGTTCACCTTTCTTAGAAGCCCAGTGCACATGGGAGTCAGTACCTCTTGTTACAACTTCTTCAACATAGTTTCCAGGGCTCCTGAAAGAGCTATATCAGTAATAGGATTCATCTCATTAAGGGAAGCCCAAAGTTAAGTCTTCCCACCAGGAATTCATACTATTTACTACTTCCCAAGCAGATGCAATATGCTAATCTGGAGTCATATTTACCATATAGCTGATTTTTTTTCATCTTTCTCACATTTATAGGGCAATAGAGCTATAAAAAGCTTTGCAGAAACCTAATATTTTTTTTATTTCTAATAAAATTTTACTGTAGCTAGATATCATAGAAGTCTCTGTTTTGAGACTACTTTCATGTGGAAGATAAAGGATTTTGTTAAAGATGCACTTAAAGATGAGCTAGTAATACTAAAATCTTTCTAGTTATAAAAAGCTCTGTCTCTCAGTTATTTACCTTTAATTACTCTCAGCAATGTCTTGAAAAATCTCAGGATAAAAATCATATACATATTTTGTTTAATTTATTACTATGTGTTTTATTTTTTGATGTTATTTCAAAAGGCACTTTCAATTTATGAAATATACAAATAATTCCATTTATCATTATATTTTTCATTCCTCATATGTTATAAGCCCCAAAATATATTGCTATTATTTTTGCTTTGAATAGTCGATGATAATTTTAAAAATTTAAGAGAAAAAAATAGTGATTCTTTTTAACCCATATAATTTACATTTCTAGCCCTCTTCACTGCTTTCCAAAGATCCAGCTTTCCATTAGGTATCACTCTCTTTATACTTACAGACTTTCTTTGTTGTTTTCTCTAGAGTTTGTTTATTAATTTTCCCAACTTTTATATTTGAGACTGTCTTTAATCTACCTTCATTTTTGAAAGATACTGTATTAGTCAGTAGTCCATGTTCTCCAGAGAAACAGAATATCTTATATATCCAGAGAGAGAGACAGAGAGAGAGAAAGAGAGAGAGAGAGAGTGTGTACATTATTGTGATTAAGGAAGCTGAGAAGTCGCATGACTTGCCATCTGCAAACTGGAGACCCAAGAAAGCCAGTGGTGTAATTCTAGTCCAAACCTGAAGTACTGAGAACTAGGAGAGCCAATGTTTTAAGTTCTATTTCAAGATCAAAGACCTGAAGGAACACCAGTGTTTGAAGGCATGCGAAGATGGATATCTCAGCTCAAGAAGAGAATTAATTCTTCCTCCCTACACCTTTTCTTTCTATTTAGGCCCTTAATGGATTATCAAGTGTCAGCCCACATTGCTGAGGGCAATGTTTTTGCTCAGTCTGCCAATTCAAATGCTAATATATCCTAGAAACACCCTCACGGACGCGCCCAGAAACAATACTATCAGCTTGCTGATTTCCTTTAGCTCATGTAAAATTAACTATCACAGATATTTTCCCTGGATATGGAACTCCAGACTTACAGGTTTTCTTATATTTTCTCTTTTCCCTTATTTTCCAACTAAGCATTTTAAGGATATTTCATTGTTTCTCACAAGAAGTCAGACATTGCTTATCATGTTTCTTTTTTTTCTAATATCTTTCTTCTGTCTGTCTATTTTAAATGAGTCTCATTTTGTTTGGTTTTCAGCAGTGTGACCATGATGTACCTAGACAGGGTTTTGTTTGTTATTATCTTGTCTGAGGTTCAGTAAGCTTCTTTGATTTTGAAGCTATTGTTTTCATCATTTTCAGACATTTTTGCCATTATTTATTCTAAGGTATTTTATGTCTCCCTCTTTTTTAAGTCTCTCCTCCCATTTTGGGACTCCAAATTGACATATATTATGTGACTTGATGTTATTGCACAGGTTATTAAGGTTTTGTTCAGTTTTTTTCAATCAATCTGGGCTTTAGTTAATTCCTACTTACCCTTCCTCAAAGTCATTGATCAAAGAAAACGTTGTGTCCAACATGCTGTTAATTGCATTTAATAATTTTTGATATTAAATATTGTATGTTTCAGTTAGGTTTCCATTTAGTCATTTTAAAGTTTTTTTACATCTCTCCTTAATATAATGTAATAAAAAATAATAGTGTTATAGAGGTTATAAAATCTAGGTTTTAGACTATAGAGGACATCTGTTATTTTTACCAGCCATCCATTCTCCCATCTTTAAATAATTGTTTGTAGTTTTACTTTGGGGAATTGCCTTTTTCCCATTTAACTTAGGCTCACATTGACCCAGAGGTAAATTGCCTGACCTTAGGTTAATGCTATCAGTGAATTATATTCTCCTGAGCACATCAATTGGTTTAGGGATGGGTTTGTGTTCCATTAAGAACCAATAAGGTGTCTGAAGAATTTCTATAGGAATTCTGAGCAGGAGCTTCTCATTGTTGTAAGATTTTAATCTAGGAGCACTAAGAGTCTAGAACTGCTGAAACCATTTTGCCATCAAGAGATTAACAACCTCCAGACAATGGAGCCAACATACAATGAGCCAATGTGAGCTAAGAGCCAGTGTGAGCTAAGGAATAAAGATATTTAACATGATATTTGATCCACTACATCAAGGCTCAACTTTTTGTATATTGTATGAGGCAATAAATAACCATTTTACCTTAAGCCAGTGCAGACTGGGCTCTGATACCAGTTGAGTTTAGCCTAGAGCTTTGCAAACGGTGGACTATGAAATGTGTCATAAATGAGTGAAAAATATGTTTGGATCTTAATGGTTTGGCCTTCAGGAAGGCCAGGAAATATCCACAGTCCCTGGAGTTCCTGTATTGGTCAGCTATAGATGCTGATAGCCTCACAATTTTGCACCATGGTGTTTGGCATAAGCATATCGTTATCTTCCATCTGTGCATGGCTATGAAAATGCTTGGAAAGCATCACCTTAAGCAAACTGTTTACTCTTTCTGAACTTCATTTTTATTATTTGAAAAATTAGAAAGCTGTAATAGGGACTCTTTAAGGGATTTTTATGCTATACCATTTTATGACTCCACACTGTCAATTTTGGCTGCAAAATACCAGTATCAAAGTCCAAAACCATATTGTACACTCATGAGGGAAAATGCATTGTCAACACTGAAATAAAAAAATGGAAAGGCATAATTAAGAAATGCAGAGATACTTAATGTATGACCCTGGAATACATAGGGCATTGGAGATAGGTTTGCATAAAAACAATTCTAAAACAGATCAATTCTTTTCTGAAACCTAGAGGGTTTGTGGTAACACCTAGTTTTAAGATAATGTTATATCCAAAACTCGAAACATGCCAAAATAGGTATGGATACTGAATCTAAAGGCCTACCAACATTACCACTTCTATCATTTGACTAATACCCACCAGCTTTCAATATTGCATTCACAGGTGCAACACAATTGTCTGAAGTTTCAAAAAAAAAAAAAAAAGCAATGACATTATTCAATTATTCAACTATGTAAGTCAAGACATAGTTTTTGAGTGTGGGCATGTGATACTTACACTGGACTGAAAGAGATCTTATTCTCTAGTCCAACTCCATCACTTTAAAGATAAGGAAGACCATTTTAAATCTGATCATTTTCTGATGAATCTCATATGTTCTTTTGCCACATTATACTCAACCATGGTTGTCTAATTTGAGATGCACACCTTGTAAGAAATCTTATATTAAGAACCCATGGGCTCCCTGAGATGTAAACAGCAAGTACTATCTCTCTGGACCATTCAGCTCTGGCCAATCAAAGCATCAGTATTAAAGTTGACATCATTGTGTATGTTTCCTTGGGTCCAAATTCTTTAGGACTCTCTGAGCTTCCTGGATTTCCTGGAAGTCTATTTCCTTTGTCAGATTGGAGAAGTTGTCCTTCATTATTTTTTCAAATAAGTTTTCAATTTCTTGCTCTTCCTCTTCTCCTTCTGGCACCCCTATGATTCCAATGTTGCAATGTTTAAAGTTGTCCTAGAGGTTCCTAAGTCTCTCTCATTTTTCTTGAATTCTTGTTTCTTCATTCCGTTCTGGTTGAATGTTTATTTCTTCCTTCTGGTCCAAACTGTTGATTTGTGTCCCTGATTCCTTCCCATCACTGTTGGGTCCCTATACATTTTCCTTTATTTCACTTTGCACAGCCTTCACTTCTTCCTCTATGTTGTGACTATACTCAACCATTTCTGTGAGCATCCTGATTGCCATTGTTTTGAAACTCATAAGTTGCCTATCTCATCATCCCTTAGTCATATTTTTCCTACAGCTTTGATCTGTTCTTTCATTTGGGCCATATTTTTTTGTTTGTTTCAGTGTATGTACAAATTCTCATAAGACTATCAGTTGATTTATCAAAAGAAACCTTACAGGCAAGAAGGGGCTGGAAAGAAGTATTCCAAGTCATGAAAGGCAAGGACCTACATCCAAGATTACTCTATCAAGCAAAGCTATCATTTAGAATGGAAGGGCAGATAAAGTACTTCCCAGATAAGGTTAAATTAAAGGAGTTCACCATCACCAAGCCCTTATTATATGAAAATTAAAGGGACTTATCTAAGAAAAAGAAGATCAAAACTATGAACAGTAAAATGACAACAAACTCACAACTATCAACAACTAAATGTAAAAGAAAAACAAAAACAAACTAAGCAAACAACTAGAACAGGAACAGATTCACAGAAATGGAAATCATCACATGGAGGGTTATCAGTGGGAAGGGAGTGAGTAGAGAATGAGGGGAAAGGTAAAGGGAATGAGAAGCATAAATGGTAGATACAAAACTGACAGGGGGAGGTTAAGAATAGTATGGGAAATGGAGAAGCCAAAGAACTTACATGTACAACCCATGGACATGAACTTAGAAGGGGATGAATGCTGGTGGGAGGGGGCTGGTGAACAAGGCAGAGGGGAATAAAGGGGAAAAAATGGGACAACTGTAATAGCATAACCAATAAAATATATTAAAACAAGGAAAAAAAGAAGTTGACATCTTTATTTAGTCTTCTCTTGATGCTAACATACTCGTATATCCTTGCAGGAAACCAGATAAGAAGATTTGCACAAAAAGGGGTTATAAGCTAATGGCTTAGGTGGTGGTACCAGTGCCTGTTCCATCTTCTTAGAGATAAAGGCATTGTTTCTATCTAGTTTTATTGAAGCTATAAAAAAGTTCCACAGGTAAAAAACAAAAATTTCATCCAGAAACACAGGGAAAACAGGTGTAGCTCTTGTCACTGTATGCCAACATTGTTGACAAACTTTCTCCAGGGAAATGGCGGGAGAGCTGAGACCCTTGAAAACTGGCAGATCTCAGATCTCTAACCAGTACACATGTCTGTGCATGAAAGGAAATCTGGAGCAGTGCCTCAGAAAGCTGGTTAGAGGAACCGTGTGACTTACTCAGTCGGCGAACCTGAAGTACCACCAGCTTCCTAAATCTCCCATTTGAAATGGTTTGGGAATTTAGAATTAGCCTTTCATCTGTTTACCTCCTTTACTCAGTAGCTCACCAAAGTATACAGCCTGGTGTTGAGCCAAGCAACTGGCTCACAGTGGAAAATGAATATATCTTAACTGAATATATTCAACATGAGACTAACCAGGCTTTTCTTGTTTTCCTTTTCCTTGCTTGACCTCAAATTTATGGGATAGTCTTACTCAGTTATTTTACAATATTTAAAGATTCCTAACAAACTTTAAAAAGTTTCTCTATAAATAACAAATAATGCCAATTATGAGTATTAAATGAATCGATATGTGTAAACCACTCAAAATAGTACATAACACATATATAAGCAATGATTTTGCTATCATTGTTGTTGTTAGGATTACCATTACTACTAGTCAGATATTTGTAATCCACATAGACATCTTTAGTCAGAATCCATATGTAAATCAAAACCAAACATTTTTGATCAAATGAAGTCATTCTATGTTGTTCACTGATTAAGGCCTTTTTAAAGTTGAGATCAAGGAAGGTCAAGGTTAAAGTAAGCTTTGGCTAAATTGCATTTTACTTAATTAAGGCAGTACCATAGATGGTTTGCTTATTTATGTGCCAGGCACTGTGCAAAGAACTATGTGAGAAAGAATGACTGAAGGAATAAACAGTCAGGCAAGACTGACATTTTCCTGAAAAGCAATGGAAAAACCAAACAGACTTCTAAGTCCTGTACCAATATTACCAGTGGGAGACTTCAGTTGCTGGTGGATATTTCAGGTTTGAGGGCTGAGTGAGATACTTGATTCTTCTTACAGCTAGCTCTTCAATATACACCACCATTTAGCCATATATTAGCAGTTTTACAATTCCTTCATTCATATTCAAATTGCATTGGGTATCTTTTCACAAACATAAAAACCACTTTAGACATCACAAGCCATAAGTCAGTAGTGTGAATTTACTCCCAACAGACATGTTTATTTGGTGCATATTAACTTGGGAACTTTCAGGTTTAAAAATATCATATGTCTAGATGCTTTAAAAATTTGCAAGATGTAGCAATGTGGGCCCTGTCATTCCTGCATGTTGGAGGAATCACAGTTGCTGCCTTTAGAAAAGGTTTGCTCTCTCCATGTGTCAGGATCACTGCGCTCACCCTGTGAAGATGCAAGGATTTAGCTCACTTCACTTCCTCACATTACTTGTCAGATGTTGGAGGGTGTGGCCTCAGTGCTAGATACATAGATTTCTAACATACCCTTATAAAGTACTCCTAACATGGGGTGTCCAACCTTTTGGCATCTTTGGGCTTCAGTGGAAGAAGAATTGTCTTGAGCCACACATTAAGTACACAAACACTAATGAAAATTAATGAGCAAAAAAAAATGTTTTAAGTAAATTTATGAGTTTGTGTTGGGCCACATTCATAGCCACCCTGGGCTAGGTGGGGCCCACATCCTAGATGGTTAGGATGTACTGTAAAGTTCATGAAGCATTAGTTCAGGGCTCCTCAGAAGCACAGCTCTTTGAAAAGCTCTTTACCAAATTCTATTTACATATAAAATAAATGTTTTCAGAGGCCTTCCACCACCACACTGAATAAGTTTCAGTCCCATACCACCTGGATCTGCCTCTGCTCTCACTAACAGATCTCCACACCAGGGTCAAGTCAAACCACAAGAAAAACAAAAACTGTACATGCTAAAAGATGGCTGGCAGTCCTGACTCATGCATGTCTGGGAGAAATCATCTGGGGAGAGTAGTTATCTGCTACTGTTGGACACCATCTCCAGCTGGGTATGGAGAATTAATTGATAAAAATGAAAGAGTGCCTTTACTCTTAAGATGCTTGTTAAAATCTGGGGGATTGCTTGCAGTCAAAAATAATTGAAAATGTGATAGAAAGTTACAGCCAGACAGCTTGGTACCACATGTGATGCTCTGATTTCAGAAGCAGGGCAGAACTAACTTGCGAATTAAAGCCCAAGAGAAAATCCTGATGCTAAAAGAAGCAGTGAAGCCTTAACCCCTATGTTTCTTGTTCCCAGAGCTCTCATAAAACCAATAAGATGAACAGTGTCTTTCAAGAGTCTTCAGGAAAATTTCCAGACCAAATATCTCTCTCTGTCCATAGTGTCCAGCCCCTGAAAGTATGTTCTTAAGAGATGATAATGGTGAATTAGTGACAGTTAGTGATACAGGGTGCAGCCAAAAGGGGGGCCCCCAAAAGGAATTTGGAATGGAGTCCAGAACTCAAGGTGTCCAGGAAATATTAAGATGTCCTCACCCCTTCCCCCCCACAAGTGTGAGTTGGGGAAGGGACAAATGGAGCAGGGCCATTGAGAGTTGTTTTGCATACCAACAGCTTTGCAGCTAACCTCTGGCATGGTCATTTGACATATCTATAGCCTTTAACTGGTTTCATAGGTATGCTAAATAGCTGTGG
>PVKM010013402.1:0-30301 GCA_004027735.1 Carollia perspicillata
GGGAGATAATGTTTCAAGTAAATATTTCTTTGGAATAAATTATGGCCTAGTTAATAAATATCTGTAAGGAAAAATGGGCTTTTTTAGAGTGTACTGTTAAGCAGTATAGAATGTTTCATATCCTGTCTTACTGGTTCCTCCAATAGCTGGGAATTTTAGGTTTTAAACCCAGCTCTTACGAAGCTAGGGACACCAGCCACCTTCTTTCAAAGGCAGTGGAAGTGCAAACAATTCTTTTATTTTACCTAAGGATTGTGGCTTTAAGCACTGCACACTTAAAGTGAAAGACTGGGCAGAATTACAGTTTTTAAACTTAAGTTTAACAAAAACATGATATGATATGATGCTTGGAATTTTCTTTAAAATACTTTAGAAAAAATACCTGGCTGTGCAGATGACCCAAGACTGACAAAATGTTGATAACTGCTGACACTGGGTGATGAGTACAAGGGGGCGCGTGGTGCTCTTCCCTTTACTTTTGAGTATGTTTGTTAAAAAGTTAAATAAAAAGTTAAAAACATACAACATACCTATACATATTTTTAACATTCTATAAACTTACAAAACCAAGTAAGCACAATAAATTATTTACGCTCTCACCGAGAACTATTTTATTAACTTGATAGATTATTTTACACAGAAGAAAACGATTAAAGCTCTATGTAAACAAGCATGCCCAGTAGGAGTCAGAACTCCTTTCAAGCTCTGAAAGACAGCAGGCCACAGTCAGCCACTAGGCGGCGCAGCAGAGCAACAAGGCACTCCTGAAGTCTGATTATTCACAGCAATTTCTACCTACAGATCTCTCAGAGTATACACATTTCCAAGATTGTTCCCAAATTCCGGTCTCTGCAGGACACTGGTAAGCAAGCCAAGAGCCTTGCCAATGCCAAACTAAATTACATTATGCTATGGGTTCAAATTCTTGAAATACTGTATGCAGAAAAAGGCTGTTGCCTGTATACAAGAAACAAACACTAATGTTTCAAAAACTATGGTTAAAATTCCTGGAGGATTTCTGAAGTGAGAACACACGCACAATAAAATACACACAAAACCCATACTGTAAGATGTGGACTTAGAGAAGCCAGCAGTTCAGAATTTCCACTGGGGGTACTAAAGTGGAATCCCAACCACACAATGGGTGGTCTCGAGGTAAACATTAAGAATTTTACTAGTATAGAAAAGCCTTCAATAATCCTATTGCTTCTTATTATCAGAAAATTACTTACACGCTGAACAGATCAGCAGTTATTTGGAAAAACTTCATAGAAAGTATTGTGGAGGAGTTATTATAAAATGCAACACGGTTAACAACCTTAGATAATAGAGCAAATTACTGTATAACTACTTGCTGGAATTCTGTCTATTCAAATTACAAAGTCAGGTTCTATGATGTATGTTCAGTAATAATGTTCATAAGAGATGAACTATTATCACCAATATTTCCATTTGAAACTTGGTAAATCTGAACACATATTTTTATAAATAATGTAATCATTTAAATTATTGTGATACTTCATAATAATCTGGTGCCAGAAACACACCTTTAGCTGAATCTAAGGCCTCATTAACATAAAGGAAAGGAACGCTTATATTTGAATTTCTTTCCCTTAAGATTATGTGCTTGTAAAGATCAGCCAGCCTCACCCCACCCCCATTCCTGTGCAGAATGAAAATATTTTTTGCTCCTGTATTTATAATTGCTTGAATGGGATTCTGGTGTCAACTTCCCTCGCCCCCTAAAGACACCTTGTTTTTCCCCTCACACCAGAGACCTTTAATGAACGTCAAGGGGGAAAAGGCTTAAGGTAGAAACCAAATGCTTTGCTAAAAATATGTGACAGTTTTGTTTTTTTTTAAAGAGGGCTATCAGATATATGAAACAGTCACACTAAAACAGATAAATGTAATTTGTTAGAACAAATTTGTGAAAAATAAAATTGCATATTAGTTAAAACAAAAGGTCTTCTTTTAGGTTTTGTTAGTCAACTACTGGCCAAGAATAAAACAAATTAAAAACTAAGTATGCTACATCAGGAAGGGTTTTTATGGATGTTTCTTTCAGGTTATGATTAGTTTTTAATTTCTTTTCTTTCAAAGTTGGAATGCTTTACTACTGTGAAAGAAATCACTTAAAAGAAGACATGCTATAAAACGCTCCTCACAAACACAGAACATATTTATTTCACCTCTTCCACATGTAGTCTAAAAGAAGAAAATCAGAGAAATGTTATTTCTTTGTTTACTTACTGAGTGAATCTAAACGTTGTATTATATGGTCTAAACCTGGATTCTTTAAAAGAAAACTATCAAATTTCTACAATATGACAGGAGTATAAAAATAGACATGTAAAGGGGAGGAAGTAACTATTCTACTATGTAAATATCTGCCCATGTAAGCAACATATATATTCCAAATGTTTACTTTAGTTACTTTGATGAATTAGGCAGGCTAATGGTAAGGTTTTACAGAGACAATTTAAACTTTACATCATATACTTGAATAATTCACAAAGGAGAAAAGGGAGATGAGGCTACAAACTAAACCTGAGGACAGTGAAGGATACTTTGTAAATGTCGCAGCCGTTCATTTTTATTTACTCTGGGGCTATTTTGACATCAAATGTACTTTTTCCGGAGGACTTCTGTATATTGATAATTAATGACCCATAGAACTTTACACACAGTCATTTAGTCAAATACAATAAAAATAGTCAGAGTACCATACTGAATGTAATACATATTTGTTTTCTTAGGAAGCAACCTTTTCATACTTTAACTTCAGGGATCCTCAGGGATCTTTCAGGGGAGGCTGCCTTCAAACTAGCCCCTTGCCCCCAACATTCCAACTCTCCCCCCCATCTTCCTGAGGAATCTGCATCTTGAATTTGGAAACCAATTACTGTTAGAAAGCAAAAAAAAGAAATCATCACCAGAGGAAATCTATTTTATATTTCTGGAGATGGTAAAAACATTTTAAAAAATTAATCTGTCTTAAAAACCGCTCAGGAAAGACCATCACCAGGCTCCCGGCAAGCATGGCAGCCGTGCGAAACCTCCCTCTGCTGAGGCAGACCGCGGGGCTCAGATTCCCCTGCCAGCTCGGTTCTCCAGGGCCGCAGAGAAGACACAGCCGTCCACACAATACATGGAGGTTCCCTCCTCAAAAAAGGAAAGAAGTCTGAAAAGCAAATCTGTATCATGTATTATTATAAAATGGGATGACCGCTCAGGGAAGGTAGATCAGTTTAAAACAGTTGCCACCTCGTTATCTCGTTAGTGTGGCTACAATTTTATGCCAACCTGTTCGGGAGCAGAGATGACCCTGGAACTTTCAGATTCTCTGAGTTTAACTCGGGCAACCCTTCTAAACACCAGGGTGGGGTACTCCAGCAGGCCTGCCTGAAGCCCCAGGAGCATGGTGTAGAATGATAAGCAGCCAGCCCGGGGAGAAGGGAGCAAGGGGCTAGAGGTTGATTTGCAGAGAGTGACATTTCAGTATTCAATTTTCGGACGGTATATTCAAGTAGAACTTTTTATTTTTGTTCACACAGCCCCACTACAGATGTGCGTGTGGGGGTGTGTGTATAAAATGTCCTTAAGAGCCAGAATCCATTTCCCTTCACTGTTTTCTATGTGAAACTCCTCAGAAACAAACAAACAAAACACTAGGAAGGTTTCCTAAAGGAAACAAAGCTTAGAATTAAATAATAACTGCAAAGCTACAAGTTTTTGCACCGAGGCAAAAAGGTGCAATATACAGACACGAACTCGTTTTAAGAACTTAGGTTTGCTGCTACCTGGAGTTAGCAGAGAAACAAAGCTGCCTTTGGGCACCTAAAACTAGTCAGACCTGCTGTAGCAGTTGCACAGTCAGCTCCAGATCTGTCCTCCACTCTCCTCCCTCCGGCCCCCACCCCACGCATCCGCATAGCTCACTGCACTCAGGGCGGCGCCTAGCCGGGCACACTCACCCCGCGTTCTGCTGTCCCCGCTCAGAGGCAGGGCCGACTCCGGACACACGGCATGCAAGTGTGAGAGGAGGCCAGACAAGAGGCAGCAGATGCCAACTCCATTCGGAACCGGAAGCAGAATACAGCTTATGTGATCCCAAATTTCTAAAATAGATAAATGGTGGTGCTTGCTTCAGTGACACCCAGCAGGCATTTCCAATTAAGTTCAGAGAGGGGACAGGAGATCTTGAGAGGAGACAAAGGAGCCTTTCCAGCTTTTGGGGTCCTCAGACCACAAAGAGAGCAGAATTTTCAGAGGGGAGTTTGCGCTGCCTGTGGAGGGTGCTTGTTTAAAAAATAAGCATCTGTTTTGTCCTTTGAGAAATCATATGTTTTCAAAGACATTGTGTTTTTATTTTTCAGTTTTATTTGTATTAAAAAAATTTTTTTAGACAGCCAAGCATGCTTTGTTTGTCTCGTGATCTTCAAGGAAAGACAAACAAACAAACAAACAAAACAAGGCATCCATTTATTGCCCAGAACAGGAATATTGTCTTATTGGCCTGACATATGCCATTCACAGATTCATACAAAGAATGAACTGCCACACAGTGCCCGTGGAGAAAGACACTGCTCCACATAATGAGCGATGGGCACTCCAGGGCACAGTTCTGTTCACAGGGTTTCCCAGCATCTGCACAGAGGGCAGAAGTTTGCCTTTAATACCAATTGCACTGGCCACTGGAGACAACACTTCCTTTGAAAAAGACGTGCCAACTTTGGTCGGTAGACGTTTCCTTCAAGAACATTAAAACTAAATTAAACATGCACACACTTAGGCAGAGCACTAACTTGTGGGTTTCTGTCCATTGTTTAAGGAATGTTTATTAACAGTGGGTGGAAAATACATGACTTGCGTATATGCAATGGCCACTGCATTTTTATATTTTCATGATCTGTTGGTCAGTATTAATTCATGGAAAGACCTATGATGGTGGCTGTTCCCCATATTGTGAGGCCATTTTTACATAAAACTGGAGCTTGCCCTAAGGTGCCTTTTGTATATACCTGACCTTTGGACTCAGTAATCAGAGAGAAAGTCAGTCTCTCAGTCTTTTTTTTTTCCTCTCTCTCCTTTGCCCAGAAACTAATGCTATTTCCTACAGGACAGGGGTGTCAAACTCATTTTCACCAGGGGCCACATCAGCCCCGCAGTCGTCTTCAAGGGGCTGAATGTAATTTTAGGACTGTATAAATGTCACTACTCCTTAACAATTACGCGAGATCTCAGCACTGCTGCTGGGTAGGAACAAGGTGCCGGGCTGGATAAAACGAGGTGGAGGGCCACGGGCCACGGGCCTTGTGTTTGCCACCCGTGCTACAGGCTATGCCATCATAATTAACATGAAATTTCTGTAGCAGCAAAGTTTTTAAAAAATTCTATGAGTGAATTACAGTTCACACTCTTAAATTCCAAAATTATCTATACATGTTTTAATCTATATGTAATACTGACAAAGTTGTCTTGATTTTTCTGATATAATTGAAATATAAGATAACCCTTCATGCTTTCACTAGTATTCTTGAACAACAACAACAACAAAAAAACCTTTTAAAGTTTCTATTGTAGCTTTTACCCTTCTTAGCTATTAAAGTGCTTTGGCTGAGGGTAACTTTTAGTATAATTTGATACTGATAATCTGTAATCTGTTACTTTACTTTTGACAGAAAAAAACTTTCAAGTATTTGTGTGTGTGTATACACACACACACACACACATATATATATATCTTTAATCTCCCTTAGACCTTTTTGACCTCTTTTGTATGTATGTGCCTGTTTCTAAGGTAGTGTTGTAACTTTCACTCTGCCATTGAATTGCTGTTTAAAATAGCAGATGCCCTGGCTGGGTGGCTCAGTTGGTTGGAGCATGGTCCCGTACACCAAAAAGGTTGTGGGTTCAATCCCCAGTCAGGGCACTTACCTGTGTTGCAGGTTTGATCCCCATACTGGTTTGCAGGAGGCAACTGATCAATGTTTCTCTCTCTCGTAATCCATAAATATATCCTCAGGTGAGGATGGATAAATAAATAAATAAAATTGTGGATGCTGAAAGCTGTCAGTTGCTACACAAATTTGAGTTTTAAAATCTCATATACTATTTTACTATACTCATTAATAATCAGTGCATGATAACTGGGTAAAATTTATATTTTAGCTACTGAATTAAATTTAAAAAGTTCCCAATGGAGGCAATTCGGCAAAGAGGAGCCTAAAGGTTTTCTAAATCTGAGATAATATCCTTCTCTTAGTTCCTGAAGGAAAACAAACTCAAGCAGCTGTTACCTAAGAAGCTGTGACACTTGCCTGACAATAAAACTGTTCCCTAGGACATCTCTTATCTACACTCGATTGGTATTAAAATGTGAGTCCTCTCTCCTACCTGTTGTAGTACAGCAAGAAACACAACTGAGTGTTTAACACAAACAAAGAGGCTGTCAAATCCATTTCTTAGGATTTCTCATCTACGAGCAACGTGGTTATACACATTTTACTTAGGAGTAAGGGAAAGAAGTAAAAATTATTTTAAGGGCGCCAAACTTGATGAACATAAACAAACTTTACATTAACACATAATACCTCTAAGTAAATAAATCAATGAAGTGAAAGACCAACTTGCTAACATTTCTCAGGGTTTTTTTTCCCCCAACAAAGACATTGATAAAATGAACAGGAAAGCAGAGATCCATGAACAAGCTATAATTGCTCATGCCAGAAGCTGGGATCTCAGGATGGGTATTTTCATCCTCACAGCACACCCGAGCACACTGAAATCAGAACAGACTGCTATAAAAAGGGGGAGGAATGGGAGGAGCTCTTACGGTGAGACGTGCCTTCTGGTTAGCTGAGGAACCCCCGCCCCCGCCCCCCGTCAGCAAAACAACCTAAAGGCTCTCAGGTGGACTGTCCTCCAAGGGGTTGAGTGGAGCCAAGAGCCCACTTCACTCTTGTCAGAGACTAGTCCCTAATTATAAAAGGCTACTTTGAACACTTAAGGCCTCAGGGATCCTACTGGCTACTACAATTCCTAGGCTCTTTACACACATTATAGACATTTCTTAACATATATTGGGAAATCAAAAAGTGTATTTCGTGAACAAAGCTTGAGAGCATTCATGTACTATCTTCCTTAAGACCATCTGGGGCTGCTCAATCCAATTCAAATAAAAACTGCTATAGTCTGAGTCTAGATATCTTACCCTGCCGATTGCCCTTCCCCATTTAGTGCCTGTAAAAACTTACTTTCCACCTCCTGAAACATCCGGAAACTACCCAGTGTTAGAGCAAAAAGTTATTCTAAGACAAACTATATTTAATCTTTTTGGCAACTTAAGACTAAACCCCAAACTCTACTCCTGTCTCAATCTATTATTATTACTTCTGCTAAAGGTATAACTAATGACCAAGGAAAAACATAAGAACCATTTATGATTTTTCTCTCCATGCAATGGCCCTCTTAGACCAAGCACCCTCTGTCTTAATGGTACAAAGTCCAGGGCTTGGGACAGCTGGCTTCCCTCCACCCCCTCCCTTTCAGTCATAGGCGGTCACCACCAAGATGACTTGTAGATTTCTAACTACAAAAACCAATGAGACCTTAAGTTTTAATATACATGTATATTCAAAAATCAATTCACTTGCGCACGGGCAAAAAGAGGGTGGAGAAGGATTTTTAAGCTAAAAACACAGGGAGACACAGAAACACACCATAGCAAGTTGGATGCAAACCCGGGCACGGAACTCAAAAGTGAAGCAGCCTTTGCGGCAGCAATCCGAGCCTTAAAAAAAAAAAGAGAGAAAAGTCTCGCACGTTCACAACAACACAACCGCCACAACACGCACAACACATCCCAGCTGTAAAACCGACAGCTCCAAGCTCCCTCGGTCTCACCACAGGCTCTGGTTGGCTCCCGACCCCATCCTGACCCCCGTCCGTGACTGCCCGTCCCCTGCCCTTCCCCCAGCAGATCTGCCCTCGGACGCTGGGGGTCCCCGGCCCTTGCTCCGGGCGTTCAAGGGCGCCGGGCCGGAAGGCAGACGGAGGGAGCTCTCCTCCGGGTACCTGCTACAGCTCAGGTCCCTCCTGGGAAGGCTCAAGCGACCCTTGCGACCGCCTGGGGCCCTCCTCCGCCCTCTAGGCTTTCCGACCCGCGGCCGGGTCCCAACACCGCCCCCACCCATTGGTAGCCCCGCGCATCGGAAGACCCTCCAGCCAGGCACAGGGAGAACTTACCACATGCAGTTCCACCTGGGAACTAACGCATCGGGAGGGGTTTCTGCCCACTCCTCAAGCTACTCCTGCTCCATGCGGAGTACCCAGCTCCGGGGTCCTGAGGGTAGCTCCGGGGAGCGGGCAAGAGGCGAGACTGAAGCTAAGACTCCGCCGTCCTCTGCCTGCGCGCTCGGAACATTATACAATGGTGGTGGAGGCGGCGGCGGCGGCGGCGGCGGCGGCAGGCAGCGGAGGAGGAAGCGGGAGGCGGGCGAAGGGGGCGCCCTGACCCAGCGAGCAGCAGCTCGTGCTCCAGCACTAGCAGTGCAGGAGTGACGTGCGGCCAGCTCGCCTCCCGCGAGCTCCGGCCCGGGGCTCAACAGTCCCCGCCCATCCACCGCCCCGCCCCGCCCCTCCACCGCCGGCCCCGCCTCCTCCCCTGGCGGTCCCGGGAGGCTCGATAAATGCCGAGCGGCCCCCGGCCGCCAGAGGAGCAGGAAGGAGCAGGCGAGCACGGGAGCACGAAGCTCGGGAGACGCCGGGGTGGCAGCACGGCCCTTGGGTGCCTCTCAGACCAGCGCCCCTTTTATAAATTTCTCTTAAGGCTTAAAGAGAAGGCGAGGGGAAAAAAGAAATTTTGGCTAGGGGATCACTGCTAACCACCAATAATCCCCTCACACTCTTTAGAACACACTCAATGCAAATGACGGAACCGCTAGTGACAAAGGCGTGAGCGAGTGAAGCGCGCGCACAGCCTGCAGAGTGGTGCGACCGCAAATATGACAAGCATCCGAGTTATTCGGCAACTTGGGGTGGGTCAGCAGGGCGGGCAGAGTCCCGAGGGGTAGTGGCTGGGGCAAAAATCAGACCCTGAGGTGCAACATCCCCTCTGCCCACTGGGCTTTCAAGACGCGAGTCATGAGAGGGCACCGGCAGCAGCGTCAGCAACTGGGACACTCCCAGACGCCTGAGTCTGAGGATTCACAAGCGACCAGCAAAGATATCCCAATGGCAGGATGGCGGCTCCAGCTGAAGCAGGGGATAGAAAATGCTCCTTGCGCGTGGTGGCCCCGGCCCAATATTCTAAACGATTCACCAAGTCAACAGTACTTTCCAAGAAGGACAGAAGGAACCGAGTCGCATCCTTTGCGCCAGGCTGCACCGAGGTGCAGATCCAAGAGCCCGCTGCCTGCCCGCCCACCTACCTTGAAAAAGTTCACACTGGTTGGGAAGCCAGGCTTTGAGATAGCACTAGGAGGCCAGACGTTCCGTCCTCTGCCCAGAATTTTCATGTTCATAGCCTTTTTCCTCTCTTAAGAAAGCTTCTACTTTGAACTACTTATATTTAGCAGGGAAACATACTAGTTGGGAAAGGTTGTTTGTGCGCCTAAATGATGTGAATTTAAAAGTACCAGAAAATTAAAAACAGCTCCCCTGGAAAATAAAAGTTACTTTATTTTAAAAATCACATGAGCGTTCAGTGTAAAAAATGTTACAAAAAGTAATTCAGGCACCTTAAAAATTTGGCTGCCACCCCAATCAATATCATCTCAAATCACTTCCCCATTTAATAGTCCACTATACCAGTTATATTTAAAGATAATAAAGCTTTAAGACCTAACATAAAGGTGATTATAAGTCGTTAACATCAAGACAAGTTTAGACCTGTTCAAACTGTTCTGTAATGATTTGTTATCAGTCAAATTGATGATCTTATCGAAATTAATTAAAACTGGGCTAAAATATTTGTAGAGGAGATGATGTTTCTTGTTTTATCTTTAAGGGGAATGAAAATTATTTTTACTGGACTCACAGTATAATTAAAACCTTATACAGATTTTCTTTAAGTATAACCAATGCCAAAAGCTAATTATTCATGGATGTCTTTGGAAAGTCTTGTTGTAATGACGTTCCAAATTATACATCATGGAAGTAATGCTCAGGGCCCTCTGCAGGTCCTGCTCAGTTTGCGCCTGGGTGGCATAGCATTCAAAAATTTTGCTGGGAAGCCAAGGTATATTTCATTTCCTGAGTTCTGCCTTTTAGAGAGGACACTAACTACTAACAGTTTCCTAACCATCCACTCACTTATACTTTCAGCACTCACTTGAAGGAAAAGCCATTGAAATAGAATCTTTAATCTCTTCCTGTGATAAGTTTGTAGTGGAGGTCAGAGGCTCTGTTGAATTTAAAATGAATTTAAATTGTTATTTATGAATTGAAGTTAGCAACAAGTTAGAGTTGCAGAATTTTTGTGGCACTTGAATATTTTCTAGCAAATGGATTCCCAAATGCAGTATTCCTGTACACATGAACTAAGATCAAAGTGACAATTTTTGTGTCTTCAGAGTGGACTTGTGGTTCTGAGAGTGTGTTCTGTATGTGCTCAGTAAACGTTTGAGTTCTTAGAAAGCAGCCTGAGTTTTGAGGTGAAATGGTTTTCACTTTTCCACACATTTGAAGGTGATAATATTCTATCAGTGCACATATTATAAAGAGTCCCACTTCCCCCACTTTTAGATTCTGGCATCTTTCACCAAGAAGTCAAAGTACGAAATGGAGCTTGAATAGCTGCTGATGTGGTCCAACACCAGGTGGTTAACCGACCCCCACCCCCCAGGTGGAGTCCCTGCAGGCCGGCTCTGGGAATCCAAGTCCCTGAGGGTGAGGAAAGCCCTCCCAGAACTTCTGAAGTCAACTTCCTTCAGTATGCAGTGGCATGATTTTTAAAAATTGTTTATTCCTAGCAAATGAGCGAGAAATGTTCAGTGAACATGTAAGTGTCATATTCACTCTTTGGGACATTTAAAAGCCCATTTAAAATAACCCTGCCTTCAGGATTCAGAGTTTCGAGTTTCTTTCTCTCACTTGCACCTACAAAAATTAGGCCAGTCGTCCACATTTAACTACTAGGAACATACCTGTTTAAGGAGAAAGGAAACATTGCTTTTCTAAGTATAGAATTGTGATGGTAATTTTTAAAAATACTTATGAGTTCAATTTCAGAGAGGCCCTTCTCAACACTGCTTTGTAGTTCTGGGTACTGGTTTGCACTTCACTGCTTCTCTTGAAAGTTTCTGTGCCTTCACATTTTGCAAACTACTAGACTACTGCACTGACTGAAGGCCACTTTTAGCACTTAATTAGTATGCATGAAAGAAATGACAGAAGGACAAGCTGGTTACATAAACTGAGAAGCAAAGACTTTAAAATAGTTTTCAAACTTTTTCTTTCATCTTTATTATATTTTATCTTTCCAGTTCCACATGAAATATTGGTAATAATCATCTACCTACATACCTTGGAAATATTGGTCTTACAGAAAAAAAAGGTAAAATTTCAATTATTAAACACATTGTATATAGCCAGCTTGTGCTACCTTTTCATGGAAAATACAGAGATCCTAACTGAATGTGGACTTCTCTTCCACTGATAACTGAAAACTGTCAACAAATCATTAAAATAAATTTCTGGAAGTCACATTACCTAACAGATTATCAAGGAGTTGATTCAGGATACGATGCTTTGGAAAACTAAATGCTTCCACAAAGACAGCACAAATAGGTTGAGTACTTTTCATTCACTAGCAAGTGAAGACTTCATTGTACCAAAGGAGCAAGTTAACTCATCCTCTTCGGCAAACTCTTCTTCATCTCTTCTGCCTCTTGCTTTTGTCAGGTTCTTCCCCTGCTTGTTCCTGGAGTCATGCTTCACACAGAACTTCAACTTCAGTTAAGGGTTACTTTTGCAAAGTTACCCTTATTTGTTACTGAACTGCTTTGCAATGACGCCCCATACGTTTCAAGAGGCAGTGTTGTTCTTCTGTTAGAGATAGACCTTTTTCTCTTTTAAAACCTGATAACATTTAAATTCTAATTTGGAACCAAATCTTAATGATGATATTTGAAGAAAAAATGCTTTTAAAACCATTTTTTCCTAGTATTTTTTATTAGTCCCTTCTAACCTTTACTAGAGAAGATGGCTTCTATTGGGCATTAGCTTCCTTCCTATTCCATTTGCCACTATTTTCTTTTAAAGTCTTCAGATAAATTGTGAGGCCCAATTTGCAACAGACCTCCTTAAAAGACCTGCGATTTTGCTTTCACTCTCTCCTCAGCGGAAAAGTGAGGTGACAACTCCTGTGTTCCTTCCCTGCCAGATGTCGCTCCACCAAGACTGGTGGTCACTTCTCAGAAACATCTCTTCTTGTACCCAGTTCCCCACACAGCGCTCCCTTCCTGGTGGCCTCTGCATGTTGACTCTGTATTTCCTGTCTATAAAACATCCTTCCTTCTTGAGGAGTTTGTCCTCTCCTCAAGACACTCAGCACTCCTGGCTTCCACAGAAAACTTCAATGGATGTTAGAAATCACTCAGCCTCCAGGCCTTCCTTGTCCCTGGGAACCAGCTTAGCAATGAAGAGGCCTGGAGTAGGAGTTTGAAGATCCTGTACAAATAAATCACTCGACTATGATTAATTGGTAATATATTTAGTTTCTCAATCTGCTATGTCACGCAGATTTAGAATCACCATGGGATCCAGTGAAAAAAGCGCAGGTTTTTGGTCAGGAGGTTTGGGGTACAGTTCTTCAGCTACGTCCAGCAGTGAGGCTGAATCGGACCCTGGACATCCTGGGGGATGCTTCCATATCCCATAAGAGGAGGAGTTTAAGCTCAAAGATTTTGGTAGCCCCTTCTCAGAGTAGG
This sequence comes from Carollia perspicillata, assembly GCA_004027735.1. Classification (NCBI taxonomy): domain Eukaryota; kingdom Metazoa; phylum Chordata; class Mammalia; order Chiroptera; family Phyllostomidae; genus Carollia; species Carollia perspicillata. Next base: position 12,936 of record PVKM010013402.1, read on the forward strand.
AGTCTATGGAAAGTGACTACAGTGGAGATCACCTTCATGGAGGAATTTTAAGGTTCAAATGAGATAATCTGCTCATTCAAAGAATATAAAAACAACTTCACATGCACATATTTCTAAAAGAAGTACAAATAATAATATGCTCTCTTCAATAGGATATGTTCTTTGAATTATCTGTTATATCCAGAAGACAGGTTTGAGCAGTCCTACACATATTCTCCTGGCTTTGTTACCCATTATGGTTCAAGTCACCTAGCTGTGAAATCTATAAAACCCCCACCCCAATATTTGTATAGAAGCAGGACGGTTTAGAAGGCATTTTCATACGAATTCACCTGTTTGCTCTTCGTAACATCTTCCCTGTGCCACCGGCAGGACAGGTGCTACTTCCACATCTTACAGATGAGTACACATGCTTAGCGAAGGACCTGCCCATTGAACTCTTTCTTTACCAAGATGACGCTCAGGGACAAAGAAGACCTGGAGGCTGCGAGATTTCTGATTGTCATTAAAATGTTTTTTTTGTAATAGCCAGGAAAGACTGAAGCTGGGTGTCTTGAGAAGAGTATGAACTCCTCAGGAAGGGGAGGGTGGGTTACAGACAGGAAGTAGAGAGTCCACATGCAGAGGCCGCCAGGAGGGTAGTGCTGCACCAGGGTCTGAATACTGCTTTGCTTCAATCCTAGGCTAGAGTCATGAAATAACAATTCTATTTCTTACACAGAGAACTCCAACCCTTGGCCAAAAGTTTCATCTCATTACCTTTTCACTAACTTCTGCATGTGTCTATGTACATACAAATAACTACTTACATACACTGTTTGTAAATACACTATTTACATACGCAGTATTTGGGAACCTTCATAATTAGAGGTTTTACTGTGAGCGATAGAATACTGCACCTATAACTGCTTAACGGCACTCCTAAAACATGCCATTTAGGTTTAACAGAGTTAAAAGGACTGATGGGCATTCACAAAGTACTTATTGTTAAAGAATTAATCTATACAGCGTCACCATTGTGGAACAATTTTGCAGATAAACTAATTATAGCTGTAATTCCACCATCCCCTACTTCTTTATGAAGGCAATCTCTTCCTACTTACTTTAGGGAATAAAAGTCTCAGTTAAATCATATTTAAATACACAGCAGCATTTGATAATTACAGGTTAAAAAAAAGATTTGCCTATCCAAATTTTTAAGTGATGACTTGAATGGTTCAAATGACCATTTATTACATTTATCACTTTCATGCCCTCTTGACCATGGAACACAAAAATATATCAATAATCAGACATGTTCTGAATATCAGCAATCAATATTAATTTCCAGGAAAACTTGGCAAAATGACAGGAAAAATACTTATTTTCAAAAGTATTATTTAATGCCAGCTGTTTTTATGTTTCAAAATCAAGCAAATTTATATGACTGGCTAAGCTAAATCCTATTTTCTGCTGTACATATATTCTCATGTTTATACTACCTAGGACTGCATACCTTTAAATCACCTATAGGAGTAATGGGGTCATTTAAGAGAAATATAGTGATTTGGAAAAGGCAATTACATATTTAAAGCATTTTTTAATTGTAGCTATAAAAATTCCACTTTGAGAATTAAAAAAATTCAAACCTTTAATGTGTTAGATGCCCAGAATATGCTTCTAAGTTCAGGCTGTGAGGTATCATTAGAAAACAAACATATGGACAGAGAACACAGTTCAAATGGAGTCACAGTATACAATTAAAAATGAATCAGCTCTTCGCCGCTCTGAGTTTTTATTGGTTTTCTGAAGGAAAAGTAACACCTAGGTAAGATGGTGTAGACTTTGTCTTTTATTTTAGTCACCAGTGTAGAACTGTTTTTTAAAAGACCTGTTGTAGAAATAAACAAGACTTTTCCAAACTATCCAAGTGTCCAATTGTTACAGAACAGTCACACACACACACACACACACACATGGGCCCGGACTCCGGAGGACAGTATACTAATACCGTCCGGACCATCTACTGGGCTTATCTGTCCTCTGCCAGAGGAAAGACATCTCTCAATGGCAGAGATTAGTGAAAAGGAAAGGTAAGGTTTATTTAAGGCTATACAGACTTCAAGTAGTAATCCAATGTCCCCATTAAACTATCAAAGTCCTTTAGGATAACTACTGATGCCCGCAGTGCTTCCTTCTGCCCCTGCCCTTATTCGAGCTACTGTAAGTCAAGAAAAGCAGCACATGTCTGTGTTTCCAGGCCGCTGGCACCGCCAGCTGTGTTGCCATCTAGGCAAAGCCTCTTCTTTCCTCCACCAGAGCTGTGGGGGTCTGCACTCTCCCAAAGCCTCCTGGTTCTCCTCTTTGCAAAGCTACGAGGGGATCTGCATTCCTGCTAAGACTGCGTGGTTACTCCCCTTTTCTTCATCAGAGCTGGGAAGGGGTCTTCACTCTGGCTAAGACCACCTGGTTCTTCCTCCTAATGGCTGCTGCGTGACCCCCTTTTTATCCTCACGCCCGTCTTCCTCTCCAGCCCCATTTCTGACTCCTCCTACGGTAGGCCACACCCCCCAGGACTCCCATACTCAGTTGCCAGGGTGAGTCTGGTCAGGTTTGGCCCCATGGCTTAGAGCCAATCATCTCTGAGCTCTCATGAAGGCGCTATAACTGGGGGAGGGGGAGGAGGGTTGCCTCCCAGTTGCTCTGAAAGGGGGAGGGGTGTGCCGCACGGAGGGAGTCCTTAATCCCTCTTTGGGGCCCCACTCTTGGTTGCACCCTGTTACAATCCCTCCTTTCAGATTTACAACCACTTTATAATCATATAGAGATGTCTTTCCTCTGGCGGCAGACAGACGAGCCCAGTAGGTGGTTCGGAGGGTATTAGTATATCGTCCTCCAGAGTCTGGGCCCCTGTGTGTGTGTGTGAGACTGTTCTGTAACACAATAATTCGAGTTCCATGCTTTAAATTAAAATATTTTTAATTTAAAAATTTTCATATTTAAAATCAGAAATGTAGAGTGACATCATGTAAGAAGAAACCAAAGCAAGAATCTGAGATCAACAGCAACACCAATCAGATACACTTGTGTAACCAGTCAATTGTTTTCTCTAAACATGCTTTAAATAGCGAACAAAAGATTTTATCTTGCTAAGTAATATTTGTTTCAAAACTGTTGTCTTAGAGCTAAGGCTTGTTTGAGTTATATGAAACTCCTTAAATGGGCAATTATCAGAGAAACTGGCTTTTAAGGGGAAAATAATAGTGTGAATGAGCTATATGTAACTTCCCTTTTTAAAAACAGAAGTTGATTCTGTAACACTAAATTTAGAAAGGAGAGTGGATGGCAGCAAATACCACGAGAATATAATTTATATAGCATAGACACCCACTGCCATTCTGTTCTGTTATAAATAAATATACACTCTACGATCTTGTGTTTGCTCAAACAATGCATGTATTTAATCATCCCTAAAGATGAGTCTTTTAAAACATACATGTGAAAGAGTCAAGTCAAAATTTTTAAGGTGCCAGATTTCCTTCTTTGGCTACTGTGATTCATTCACTGGGGCTGCAGATAAATAGCTTTCGTGGTAATAATATTGATAATTTCAACAGCATTTATATTTCCTTTTAACTTTCTTTAATAAATTAAAGACCAAATTACAAAAAGATAGAAAAAACTTAATAAATGAGATATTATTTATGTCAACCCATTTTTGACGTAATGCCACTTTAGAACTGTTAGACATCAGGCTTTTAGTTTTAGAGATAAAAATCAACAGCTATAAAAATAAAGACTCCAGAATTACTGTTTTCATGTTACAGGCAAAAATGAAAAGTGAAAAAATAGAAACCTTTTTTTAAAGTTCACGAGTTGAAAAGATCGGAAATAATGGGGATCCATATCAATTATGGACAAGAACACTTAATACTATATAAATACCAATTCTCCCTCAAATTCATTAATAAATTAACTGCAATTTCAATATAAATCTCATTTTTTCTCACAAAACCCGGTAAAGCAAATCCAGAAATTAATCAGGAATTGCAAAGGGCTAAAGACAGCTGTAGTAAGTTTAAAGAACAGGATTGGGGCATATGCCCTATCAGTTATGAAGCCTTATTATGAACCTCTTATAGTTAAACCAGAGGGGTGTTGGCATAGGGGTAAATAAATAAATCAACAGACCCGAACAGACAGTGTAGAAATAGACCCACATATATATGGAACCATGAAATAGGACAGAGGTGAGATTACAGATTGGTGGGAAAGAATAGACTGTATTAAATAAATGTCTAAGAGTCACCAGATTATCTGCACGAAAAATAAAACAAAATTAGGTATCTAATATTTTTCTTAACAGCACATTTCACGTGGATTGAATCCTAAACACGTAAAACAAAACTTTAAAACTCTTAGGAGAGAATATAGGAAAATATCTTTGTGGTCTCAGGATAAGGAACGTGTGATTACTGTTTTTCTCCTAAGATTCATTCTCTGCTTGCCTCTCCTTTGCCCTGCACCTTGAAATGTTGACCCCTCCCTTTGCCAACTAGCTTCTGACTAGATTCAGCCAAACGAAAGCACCAGGAAGAGATCACAGTGGCTCAGAAGGGAGAGAGGCTGGGGCATTTTTTCCTCTGCTCCTATCTGCTTTGGGTCCTGTGAAGGCAGTAACCACCCCTCTACAGCCACAGCATCTGCACTGGTCCCTTCTCCAGGGCGCCAATCTCACGGATCCTAAAACACCATTTCTCTCCTTCCCCCTTTATCCGAAGGATAGTTACAGCTTCCTACTGTTGTTGGTTTCCATGCTTCAACTTGTGTCGCCTCTCTGTATAAAGTCCTTTCATAAAAGTCTCTTTAGTTGAATCATTTAGTAGAATTCTATTTTCTGCCCAGACTTTGACTATAGAAACAAAAATCCCAATTCACAAACTATAAAGAAAAAGATCAATAACTTTGATTCACTAAACTTAAACATAATACATATGAGATAAAAACAATAAAGACTATCAAATGATATATGTGATTCATGTAATCAAAAGATTGGTAATATCCAAAATTAGTAAAGAACTTCTCTAAATTAATTTTTAAAAAGCCATATATACCCAATAGAAAAGTGTGTAAAAGAGGAAACTCAAATGTCCAACAAACATGTGAAAAGATACTCAACCTCATCAATAATAAGAAAAATGCAAATTATAAAGAGAGAGTTCACAGCTATCAGAGTAACTGCTTTGGAAATAAATTGGTATAATCCAGGAAAGTTGGAAATGCATATACCCTGCCCACATACATGCAGTTCTTCTCAACTGGGGTTCCCTGAGAAAATAAGCACTGCAGAAAATGATTCAAGTGACTATTTCCTCAATGCTCCCAAGGATGGTATAAAGTTAAAAACCAGCAGTGCTCTGGTAAATGTTTAACAACCGCCTGGGAGGATGGAGAAGGAAGCCCTTATCTGTAGCCATTTGCTGATTTCTGTGGTGTCTACCCCACTGAAGCTGATTTTAAGCCTCCCAACTGAACTCAAGAGTTAGAAAGAGACTTGCACAATTGGAGCAAGTATCCGTCATCTAGCTTCCAGCCCACCACTTGAACGGTTCTAGACTTACAGGACAGAGGTTAATTCATTACACACAATGGAAGCTTTAAGGTTTGGGGATTTAATTCTCTAGAGGAACTCTGGATGAGAAGGGTTAATTCTAGAATCTAGAGAAACCCTTATTTTTTTATTTTATTTTTCAACTACAGTTGACATTCAATATTATTTTATATTAGTTTTAGGTATATAGCAGAGTGGTTAGATAATTATTGGAGACTCTTCTTTTTATTCCCTATGGAGACCTAGAAGAATTTTTGGCAGCTTTGCTTGTAATAGTTAAAAATTAGGAACAACCTTAATGGTTAACAAGATGAGAATAAATTGATACTTTGAAAACCATTGTGGTTGAGATACTGAAGGTACCACATAGTATCAACATGGTTAAATCTCAAAAAATAATGGCGAGTAAAATAAAGCAAGCTACAAAATATGTACTATATAATATCATTACATAAAATATTTTATAACATGCAAAAGATTGCTACATATTGTTTACAAATACACATGTATACAGGTATAGAATAAAACGTTAGAGATAAAAAATTCAGGGAAGTTGTTACCTCTGGTAAACAGAGTAGGATAATAGAATCAGAGACACATAGGTAGCTTCTATTTTATCTATAATGTTTAATTTCTTTTTAGAAAACATGAAAAGCAAGAAATAAAAGAGGAGAAGTAATAAATAACTACACAGAAATTCAAGGGATTGTAAGAAAATATTATGAACAACTATATGCCAACAACTTGGACAACATGGATGAAATGTATAAATTCCTAGAACTATTCAATCTTCCAGAGCTGAATCAGGAAGAATCTAAGGATCCGAATAGACAGATAACACCTAGTGAATCTGAAGCATTAATCAAAAAACTCCCAACACACAAGGGTCCTGAACTGGTTGGCTTCACAAGTGAATTTTACCAAACATTCAAAGAAAGACTAACACCCATCCTTCTAAACCATTCAAAAAAATTCAAGAGAAGGAAAGACTCCCAACTTCATTTTATGAGGCCAGCATTATTATAATTCTAAAATCAGATAAAGACACTGCAAAGAAAGAAAATTATAGGCCAATATCACTGATGAACACAGATGCTACAATTCTCAACAAAATATTAGCAAACTGGATTCAGGAATACAGTAAAAAGATCCTACACCATGATCAAGTGGGATTTTTTTCCAGGGATGCAAGGTTGGTACAACATCCACAAATCAATCAATGTGATGCACCCCATAAATAAAATGAAGGATAGAACCCACATGATCATATTGATAGATGCAAAAAAAGCATTTGATGAACTCCAGCACCCATTTATGATTAAAACCCTCACCAAAGTGGGGTTAGAGGGAACATATCTCAGCATAATAAAGGACATATCTGACAAACCCACTGCCAGCATCATACTCAATGGGAAAAAACTATAAGCATTTTCCTTAAGATTGGGAAAAGGACAGGGACATCTGCTTTCACCTCTCTTATTCATCGTAGTACTAGAAGTCCTAGCCACAGCAATCGGACAAAAAGAAAAAATAAAAGGCTTCCAAATTGGAAAGAAGAAGTAAAGCTGTCATTATTTGCAGATGACATAATACTGCATATAGAGAACCCTAAAGATTCCAAGTAGCAGGATACAAAATAAATATCAAGGAATCAGTTGTGTTTTTATATAACAATAATGAACTATCAGAAAGGAAAATTGGGAAAACAATCTCATTCACAAGTGCTACCCTTAAAAAAACTAGGAATAAATTTAACCAAAGATATAAAAGACCTGTACATGGAAAATTATAAGACACTGAAGAAAGAAACTGAGTAAGATAAAAATAAGTGGGATCACATACTGTGTTCATGGATAAGAAAAATTAACATTGTTAAAATGTCCATACTATCCAAAGCAATCTATAGATTCAATGGAATTCCTATCAAGATATCAATGGCATACATTTCACAGAACTAAAACAAATATTCCAAAAATTTATATGGAACCACAAAAGATCTCAAATAGCCTTAGCAATCTTAAGAAAGAAGAACAAAGTTGGAGGAATCACACGATCTGTTATCAAATTATACTACAAATGGAACAGATTAGAGAGCCCAGAAATAAACCCACACCCTTATAGTCAATTAGTATTTGACAAGGGAGGCAAAAATACACAATGGGGTAAAGACAGTCTATTCAATAAACGGTATCGGGAAAATTGGACAGATACATGCAAAATAAAAATGAAACTAGACCATCTTCCTATACCATACATAAGAATAAACTCAAACTGGATTAAAGACTTGAACATTGGACTCAAAACCATAAAAATCCTAGAAGAAAACATAGGCAGTAAGATCTGAGACATTGCTTGTAGCAGTATTTTTTTCTGACATACCTGTTCTGGCAAGAGAAGCAAAAGAAAAAAAATAAACAAATGAGATAACATCAAACTAAAAAATTTTTGCACAGCAAAGGACACCATCAACAAAATGAAAGACAATCCACTGAATGGGAGAACATATTCACCAATGACACATCCAATAAAGGGTTAATATCTAAAATTTATAAAAAACTTATAAAACTCAACACCAAAAAAAATCCAATTAAAAAATGGGCAAAGAACCTGAATAGACAATTCTCCAAACAGGACATACAGATGTCCAAAAGACATATGAAAAGATGCTCAATGTCACTAATCATCATAGAAATGCAAATTAAAACCACACTGAGTTACACCTCACCCCTGTCAGAATGGCTATCATCAATAAATCAACAAAGTACTGGCAAGCATGCAGAGCAAAGAAAACCCTCATGCATTGTTGGTGGGAATGCAAACTGGTGTAACCATTGTAGAAAGCAGTATGGAGTTTCCTCAAAAAATTAAAAATGGCACTGCCTTAGGACCCAGCAATTCCACCTTTGGGAATATATCCAAAGAAACTCAAAATACTAATTCGAAAGAATACATGCACTACTACGTTCATTGCAGCTTTATTTACGGTAGCCAAGATTTGGAAGCAGCCCAATTTGGAAGCAGCCCAAGTGTCCATTAGTAGATGAGTGGATAAAAAAGCTGTGGTACATTTACACAATGGAATACTACTCGGCTGTTAAAAAGAAGGAAATCTTACCCATTGTGACAGCATGGAAGGACCTGGAAAACATTATGCTAAGTGAAATAAGCCAGTCGGACAAAGACAAGAACCCTATGTTTTCACTCATATGTGGAATAGAATGAACAACAAACAAAATAAATTAACAAACAAAATAGAAACAGACTCATAAATAGAAAACAGATTGACAGCTGTCAAAGGAGGGCGGTTGGGGGGGTTGGGTGAAAAAGGTGAAGAGATTAAGCAAAACAAACAAACAAACAAACAAACCTCATAGACACAGACAACAGTATGGTGATTCCCAGAGGGAAAAGCGGGTGGGGGAAGAAGAAGAGGGTGTGGGGGGATAGATGGTGATGGAAGGAGACTGGACTTGGGGTGGTGAACACATGATACAATATACAGAAACTGTATTATAGAATCAATCGTACACCTGAAACCTGTGTAATTTTATTACCCAATGTCACCTCACTATATTCAATAAAAAAGAAAAACAAGCTGCTGCTCTGCCCAAGATCAAATCTATAAAATCTAAAGAAGCTGAGGTTTGAAGAGATACTTCCAGCCAAGATGGAGGAATAGGCAGATACACTGTGCCTCCTTGCTTAACCAAAAGAAGGACAAGAAAAAATTTAAAAACAAAAAACAACCAGAACTGACAGAAAATCAAACTACATGGAAGTCCAACGACCAAGGAGTTAAAGAAGAAATATTCATCCAGACCAGCAGGAGGGGCTGAGATGGGCAGCTGGGTAGAGAGGACTCTCAGCAAGACAGACTCGGCATAGCGGTGGCTGGCAAAGTGGGTGGTCCCACATCTGCGTGCAGATACACAGGGAGGAATAGCTGGGGAGCGAGACTGACCTCACAACCCAGGGTTCCAGCGTGGGGAAATAAAGCCTCAAAACCTCTGACTGAAAAAACCTGTGGGGGTTGAGGCAGCAGCAGGAGAAACTCCCAGCCTCACAGGGGAGTTAGTTGGAGAGACGAACAGGGTCCTAGAATACACAAACCCACCCACCCGGGAGTCAGCACCAGAAGAGCCCGATTTGATTGTGGGTAGCTAGGGAAGTGACTGAAAGCCACAGAGAGCTGAGTAAGCAGCATTGTTCCCTGTTGGACACCTACCCCACATACAGTACCTCAATGCAGTGACATGGGTTGTCAAGACCTGGAAAATACCTAAGGCTCTGCCCCTTACTACGTAACATGTGTATGGAGACAAAAAAAAAAGGTCCAAATAAAAGAATAGATCAAAGCTCCAGAAAAAATACAACTAAGCAAGGAAGAGATAACCAACCTATCAGATGCACAGTTCAAAACACTGGTAATCAGTATGCTCACAGAATTGGTTGAGTATGGTTGCAAAATAGAGGAAAAAGTGAAGGCTATGTAAAATGAAATAAAGGAAAATGCATAGGGAACCAACAGTGACGGGAAGAAAACCGGGACTCAAATCAATGGTTTAGGGCAGAAGGAAGAAATAAACATTCAACCAGAACAGAATGAAGAAACAAGAATTCAGAATAATGAGGAGAGGTTTAGGAACCTCCAGCACAACTTTAAATGTTCCAACATGCGAATCATAAGGGTGCCAGAAGGAGAAGAGGAAGAGCAAGAAATGGAAAACTTATTTGAACAAATAATAAAGGAGAACTTCCCCAATCTGACAAAGGAAATAGACTTCCAGGAAGTCCAGGAAGTTCAGAGAGTCCCCAAAATGTTGGACCCAAGGCAGCACACACCAAGGCATGCCATAATTACAGTACCCAAGATTAAAGAGGAAAGAATCTTAAAAGCAGCAAGAGAAAAGGGGACAGTTACTTACAAAGAATTTCCCATTAGACTGTCAGCTGATTTCTCAAAAGAAACCTTATGGGCAAGAAGGGCTGGAGAGAAGTATTCCAAGTCATGAAAGGCAAGGACCTACATCCAAGACTGCTCTATCCAGCAAAGCTATCATTTAGAATGGAAGGGCAGATACAGTACTTCCCAGATAAGGTCAAGTTAAAGGCGCTCATCATCACCAAGCCCTTATTATATGAAATGTTAAAGGGACTTGTCTAAGAAAAACAAGATAAAAAATATGAACAGTAAAATGACAACAAACTCACAACTAGCAACAACTGAATGTAAAGAAAAAGCCAAAACAAAATGAATTAAGCAAACAACTGGAACAGGAACAGAATCACAGAAATGGAGATCACATGGAGGGTTAACAGCGGGGGAAGGGGAGGAGGGAAACTGGGGAAAAGGTACAGGGAATAAGTAGCATAAATGGTAGGTACAAAATAGACAGGGAGAGGTTAAGAATAGTATAGGAAAGGGAGAAGCCAAAGAATTTATATGTACGACCCATGGATAGGAACCAAGAGGGGGGGAATGCAGGTACGATGGGTGTTCAGTGCAGGAGGGAATTAAGGGGGGGAGGAAATGGGAGAACTGTAATAGCATAATTAATAAAATATATTTAAAAAATAAAAAGAAAACTAGAGAGGGGCCTCTCATGGGTCAATAGTGATAATGAAGTATATGATGCTTCAACTCCCTGTTGAGGACACACTGCAGTGAAATTTCAGTACATCTAGGATTAAAAATAAAAGCTGCAAGCTGCAAGAGTCGAGGGTGGCTGTATTATCTACAAAATAATGAAAATGAAATTAATATCAGACTTCTTATCAGCAACACCGGATTCAGGAAGACAACAACACCACATATTTAAAAGGCTGTGGGAAAATAACTTGTAACTTCAAATGCTATACTCAGCCAAACTCATTCAAGTGTAAAACTGAAATAAAATTATTTTCTGATTTAAGCCAAGGTTTGAGCCCAGATGTGTTCATGCTGCATAAACAGTTGATACAATCTGTATGTTTATGCCCAGCATAGTAGATAATGAAGTAGGTATTTAATAAAAGAATACATATCAATTTAAAAATAACATGAAAAACAAATAAATATGTTGTAATAAATAATTTGAATTTATTGTTTTAGATATTAACAGGTTAAAAAAAGTTTTTTTTCTTTTTTCCTTATAGTTTCTGTGAGGTTGAACTTAATGATTGTTCCTACAATTTCTAATATTTATTAATAAAGCCCTGAATAATATTTGTATTTCATGCACTTATTTATTTCCCATTATTTCAGTAATAACTTATTCCTTTCACTCATTTTAATGTATTGTTCTCTCTCTCCTAATAATAGACTGTAAAATTCAATAATAATGCAGATTAACCAAAAGTTCTTAATAGGAAGCTCAGCTGACAGGGCAAGTGTAAGAGAATACCTGGTTTAAAGCCTGTGCCTGGAGTATATTTCTCACCTGCCAGGCTAACTTCTATCTTGCTAGAAGGGATAAAACCGTCCTCGCAAAATATGGAAGGCTTCTTGTTACTTCTTAATATGCCAAATACTGCATTTAGCACTAAAAAGTGTAATCTTGTTGATTTTTAAAAAATGACAACAGAAACACACTTTTCCTTTGAAATATGTCTCACTTGGTGTTCAGGTGACCAGTGACTGCTATGCCAAATGCATTTTGGTTGTTTCTTATTTTATGTCTTTTGATATGGAGATCATAGAAATAAAGTCCACAACTATCTTTACTCTCTCCACCTTTAAGAACATGACGTCGTCTCAGTGCATGGGTAGTGTGTCTTTTTTTCAGAGATTGTCTTGAAATAAGCCTATGTTTTAAATACACACTTTTCTGCGCTAGCAGGCATTCTGAAGCTAGGTGGTTCTAAATAAAGAACACTAGTCAACAACAGGAAATAACTCCCACAGAAAAAAGGGGCAGAATACAAACTCTCACCAACTCTTGTACACAGTTCACAACGGTCTTTTGTTCCCTGCACATTAAGCCCCAAATCTTTACTTCTCAGAGCATGTTTGGGCCTTTGCAGAGCAATTAAACCTCTTTTTTCTTTTTGAGGATGTCCTTGCCTTCTTCTTTCCAAGGAAGTTAATCTTACTACTAATTTTTTACTATGAAGTAGCAGATCAGAAAAGGGAACAGTTTCTATTCCAAAACTTAACATTTTTTTTTCTTTATTCAATGGAGTGTCTCAGGGGGAAAAAAAAGTCAATTCACTGTTTAAAACTTGCTTTTCCTTTTAATACATACAATACCACGTAAACACACACATGTATTCCAAAGGAATATGTTCATCTGCAGTATATATTTCTAAATTTATCAACAAGGATATATCATATCAACCCATAAATCTAGATTGAAGGGTTATTAACACCCTTCAACCACTTTACCAGTGACATTTCAACAAATCAATGCAACCAGAAGGTAAATTTATATTCACTCAAAGGCTCCCATCTTGAGTCTGTAGTGAGAAAGAAAAGAGGAAGAAAAATCTAGACTCCAAGCTAACCAAATAGGAAGACATTTGAATGATGGTTTTCAAAGTCAAAGTGATTCCAACTGAAATGAATTGGTGGCATTCAACTATAGCACAGAATAGGTACTCGTGACAAGAAAATGGGCCTGACAAAAATAGTCTGAATGTGACTGCAGCCTGGTGTTTCTTCCCTCTCCTATACACTCAGCCTTGCCTTCTCTACTGGCTCCTTCCTGCAATAAATAGATTACAGACTCAATGTTTTCTATCTTCTGTTTAAAACATAAAACAATCTTCCCCTACCTCAATTTTGCAGGAATGCTGGTGGCTACTCCAGCCTTTACCCTCAACAGTGTTAGTTCCTCCTTCTACCTCTGGCTTCTGCAGGTCAACTATATTGACCACCCCCAGAAAAGAGCATCTGTGTCCACTAAATGTCAAAGCCAATAGACACTTCTCTGTTCCTTATGTTACCGAGCCTCTCTGTACCATTTGACATTGACATTAGTGACCATCTCCAACCATTTTTTTCAGTAACTTTGGCTGAACTATTGCTTGGATCACTTATAGATTTTTGTTTGTTTTAGGGTTTTTTTTTTTTTTTTTTTTTTGCTGGCTTCTCTTCCTCTGCCCATCCTATAAACCTATAGTTCTCAACTTTAAAAAAAAATCACCTTAGATTGCTATTTGGGACCAAAAGAGGGTTATGGAAGTGCGTAGGGGCATAGGGGGTTGGTATCACAATCTTCAGGAAATTCTGGAGACACAACTGTTTTGAAAAAAATGTTCCCAACCAATAATTACTATCTAAATGTCTGTATTCCTTATGGTTTTGTTTTTCCTCCTTCTTTTCTTCTTATCCTATAAACTCTCCCTAGACAACTCAACCACTCTCAGGGCATCTATATGCTAATGATTCACAAATCATTAGCCACATTCCAAACCTTTCTCTTTAAGCTTCATACCTGACCTTTATATAGAGAGAGACCGTATATTTCAGTTTGTCAGAGTCATTTCTAGTTTATGCCTATCTGGGCATAATTAATAATAGCATCTTGTTTCACTCTCAGATGGGTCCTGGTTTGAACAATAACAGTATATAATTAGCCTATATCTATCCCATGCATATTAGACATCTCCGCTGGGCATCATAAAGGCATCTCCAATTCACAGCACATCTAAAACTGTCCTAATCATATCTCCTTAAATCCGCCCGGCCTCTTGAATGCCTAAATATGGTGGAGGCACCACAAGGTACCCTTGGTGTCTGAGCTGGAGATCTGAGATTCAGAGTATGTACTCTACTGAAATGAATTTTCTCTTATGATTTTCCTAGTAATGTTTTTCTGTACCTTACTGTGAAACATAGTACATAATACATAGAATTTACAAATTATGTGTTAATCAACTGTTTATGTAATCTGTAAGGCTTCCGGTGAACAGTTAAGTTTGGGGGGACTCAAAGGTCACATGTAGATTTTTGACTGTGTGTGGGACAGGGGTTGGCATGCTTAACCCCTGCATTGTGCAAGAGTCAACTGTAAATGGATTCAACATTGGGAAGGCAGTGTTTGGTCATGTGTATTAAAAACCTTTTAAAATGTCTGTATCCTCTAGTGCAGTCATTTCATTTCTAGAAATTTACCCTGTAGAACTAATCAGAGCTATAAAAAAATTCATTTGACAAATATTTATTGAATGCCTACTACATCCAAGGTTCTAGGAGCTAGGAATGTGGTATCAAACAAAATGTACAAAAATCCCTACTGTCTTGACTCATGTTCTAGTAAGGGGAAAGAGAGAAAATAGAATTAGTAAATTATATAATTTATTAGTAACTCATTGCTTTTGGGAACATAAAACAGGGAAGAAAGATGAGGAATGTGTGCTTCGGTGTGCTGGGTGGGGTGTGATGCAACCTGAAGAGGTGGTTAGGCAAAGTCTCACTGAGAATGTGACATTTGAGAAAAGACCTGAGGTCATCAGGACTCAAGCCAAGCAGAAGAGTTTTCAAGGGAGAAGAAACAGAAAATGTCAGCAGGCCCTGGGTACAGAACATGCCTGAGGGCTCCAGATGCCTACAGAGGGGAGGGGTGGATGAGGGTAGACTAGAAGAGGGAGTATGTGGAGGGGCAGGGCAGGTCATGGAGGCCGTACAAGCTGATGTGATGACTTCGGCTTTTACCTTGAGTCAGATGGCAAGTGATCATTGCAATATTCTTGACCCCTCTATGTGTATTCTCAAGACAGTGACCAGTGATTCTTTTCAAAGAAAAGTAAGATCACATCACTCCTCCCTCAAAACCCTCCAATGATGGCAATTGGGTTGTAATGATTGACTTGTTTAGTGTTGTTTTGAGTTTTTAATCTCTTCAAGTGTGTCAAAAATTCTAATATTCTTTGGAAATGTGCTACTAACACTAAACAACTGAGAAGCCCTGGGTCGGTGTAATAGTTGAGAGCCTGAGCTTCACAGTTAAGGCAGATCTGCCACTTACGGGCTCTCCACTTACAAATCTTGGGCATGCTTCTCAAGCTCTGAATCTTAACTGTAAAAAAGAGGAAATATTACCCACCTCACCATGTTACAAAGATTAAATAAGATAATGAATTTTTTTTCCAAAGTGAAGGGTGCCATTGTTGGTACATGAAGTGATTTTAAAAGGTACAAGGACCTGGCATCGAAGGATCATCTTGGAGCTAAATGTGGTTTGAGAGGACACAAAGGTTTCCTGGGAGGAGGAAGAGAACAGGATAATATTTTGAGACAAAAATGAGGGACACAGACATGCAGGGGGAGCTTTCTCCTTCCTGGCTGTGTGAGGAAGAGGTTGTGGTGACAGGAGCTGTGCTCGCCATCTTGCGTGCATGACATAAGAAAGCTGAGGACAGAAGTCCAATGTGCTGAGGATGGTGAGGCACAGTCTGGGGCTGAGCGTGGGCCCTCCATGCCGTCACTTAGCTGATGAGCTGATGAGAACAGCTGATGCTAGGACTACCTTCCTCTAGACTTCCAAGGGGGGAAAAATAAATGGTCTTGTGAGTGTATTTGTACCTATAGGTGATGAGCTCCAGGAACCACAGGCCAATGAATCATCTAGGGACTAGGTTAACCCCACATCCCAGGACTTTACCAGGTCTGCTAAAACATCCCCATGGGAGGGGCTTAAGAATCGGCATTTTACATTTCCCAGATGTACTGCTTTCCTATTGCTGCTGTAGCTCATTACCAAAAATTCAGTGGTTTAGAATGGCACTAATGAATTCTCTTACAGCTTTAGAGGTCAGAAGTCTGAAATTACTGTGTTGACAGGGCTGCATTCCTCCTGGAGGCTTCAAGGGAAAATGTGTTTCCTTGCCTTTTCCAGCTTCTAGAGGACGCCTGCACACTTTGGCTTGTAGCCCCTTCTTTTATCTTTAAAATATATCATTCCAACCCCTGCTCCTATCATTCCATTTCCTTCTGCTGTTGACCCTCTTGCCTCCTTCTTATAAGGACCCCTGTAATTACATGGAGCCCATGATAATAATTCAGGATAACTTCCCCATCTCAAAATCCTTAATTTAATGACATTTGCAAAGTCCCTTTTACCACATAAAGTAACATGGGAGGAGGGCACTATTCTGACCACCACAACAGTTGATTACAGGACCAGTAATAATCAAGGATTTAAACTACTGTAGGTTTTTCTGTGACCTGCAAGTAAAAGCATCTTAATAAATCACTTACTGGTAGTAAAAATTTAACCCAGTAGTTTTCAGTGGGAACAGGAATGGGCGAGTGGAGGATGGGAAAAAGGATCAGGGAAAAGCTATGTGCCTCAGTATTGTTCGGGATCTTTTTCCAAAATATATATACCTGGGTCCTGCCTCAGGCTTATGGGATTGGGATATCCAGGTAAAGACACCAGGCACATAGAGGTGAGGAAGCCTCCCTGGGTGATTCAGCTGCAACCCCGGGCTAAAATCCACTGACTAACCTTCAATTGTGCATCAGCTTTCTTGTCTGTAAAATATAAAAATAATGTATGTCCCTATTTCACAGACATAGAACAAACGCTTCAAAAGTTTATATAGAACCATAAATGACCCCGAATAGCAGCTGCAATTTTGAGAAAGAAGAACAAAGTAGGAGGGATCACAATACCTGATACCAAACTGTATTACAAGGCCACGGTAATCAAAACAGCCTGGTACTGGCATAAAAACAGGCACATAGACCAATGGAACAGAACAGAGAGCCCAGAAATAAACCCAAGTCTCTACAGTCAGTTAATATTCGACAAAGGGGGCAACACCATAAAATGGAGTAAAAATAGTCTCTTCA
>PVKM010013403.1:0-30304 GCA_004027735.1 Carollia perspicillata
TGTCCAGAGTCCTGCCTGGCCCTGCTCTCAACACCTGACCTTCATGAACACATTTAGACCTCACACGGGCCCTAGGAGGCAGAGGCTGCCACCACGCCCATTTCTCGGATGAGAAAACTGAGGTGCACAGAAGATCAGCGACTTGTTCGCCATTACCCAGCCCAAAGGTTGCCCACCATTCCCCGTGGGTGAGAGCCTTGGGAGGGGGCAGGACCCCAGAGCCCCAAATTTTCTTCCATTGGAGAGAGAGAGAAAGGCACCCCGGGGCTGTATCTGGTGATTTACTGGTTTGACCAGTTTATCCAAAAAGCAGCCCAGTGGATGAGGAAAACAACAGGATTCCAGGATTCCAGAGGCTTCTCTGGGCCCAACTCCCTTTGCCAAGAAATATGTCCAGGAGAGGGTAGCAGGAACTGGAAGCTGTTTTTTCAAAACCATTTTATTGTGACATCTCGACCTGAAGAAAAGCTGCAGATCTCACTATATGCGTTTGCCACATGCGTTTGAAGGCACACACCCGTCACCACCACAAATGTCCACTCCTTATTTTCTAATTAAATCCCATTGAAAAAATCCATCGTATTTTTACTTATTTATTTAGTTATTAAGATATTGTCTATTTTTAGAGAGAGCGGAAGAGAAGGAGAAAGACAGGGAGAGAAACATCAACATGTGGCTGCCTCTTGCACACACCCTACTGGGGACCTGGCCCACAACCCAGGCCTGTGCCCTGACTGGGAATTGAACTGGTGACCCCTAGGTTTGCAGGCTGGCACTCACTCCACTGAGCTACACCAGCCAGGGTGTATTTTTATTTATATTTAATCCTTACCTGAGGACATGCTTAGAGGGGAAGGGAGGGAGAGGGAGAGAAACACTGATCAGCTGCCTCTCATATGCACCGAACCTGCAACCCAGACACGTGCCCTGACCAGGAATCGAACCCGAGACCTTTGGGTTTATGGGGCAAAGTTCCAGCCAGCTAAGCCACACCAGCCGTGGTGCATGCTCCGTGTTTATGATTGTCACTGTTGTTTTGGCCATGCATGATGGGTGGTAGGTCCTGGAGACTCACTGAACAGCAGAGCACCCATAGTTAACGGCCCTGGGCTGCGCATGCAGATACTCGCTAAGAGGGTACATCTGACGTGTGTGTTCTTATCCCCACACACACATGCACACACACGCGCACGTGCACACACACAGAAAGAAGGAGCCCAGGCTTGCTGCCTCCCTGTCTCCCTCCCCGCGGAGAGGGCCCAGGGCAGCCAGGACAGGCGGGGCCCCTGGTTACCAGCCTCGTGCAGGTCTTCCGAGAGTGAAGGGACGGTGCAGAGGGCAGGAGGCATCCCCAGTGTGTGCCCGAGTTGTCCTCTTGGTCCCAGATACTACCTCGTTTACATCAGGGTGGAGCTAGGGACATGCCCTCTGCTCCCTACATCGGCACGCAGTTTCCCCCCACCCCCATCCTGCACCCTGTGGCCTTGGCCTCACACCAAAGGGGTCAGTGGTCATCAGCACTGCGGACCCTGGCCCCCACCTCCTCCACGAAGCAGGATCTTCCTGGGGGCGGGGCCGCTCACTCACTCACGTTTCGATTAAACGTGACAAGGAAACAAACACAATAACAATACTGGTAGTGGCCCCTGGAGGGGTCGTGGCGCTGGCAGGGAGGGGACGGTGTGGCGAGGAGCTGGCAACAGCACTTGGCATGCAGGCATCCCCGGGCCAGGCTCATTCTGAGGCTTTGTTCCATCATGTTTGTTAGTCACAGCCTTTGTGCCTCCCGGCTCCCGAGGTGGGTCTTAACTTGTGTTTGTCAATCAATGGCTATCACACCAGAAGGCGAGTCCGACACTTTCAAGACAACTCTGAAAGCTCTATTTTATATTAACGCCCCCTGCCAAGGTTTTTATTCTTGGCTATGACCTCAACTTATCTCCATTTAAACGCCGCATAGGCCAGACGAGCCGTGGCTGAGACCGCAGAGTCACTAGCCCGAAGTACAGAGGGGGAAACTGAGGCTCAGGCAACCGACCTGCCCAAAAGGCTGGGATCTGGCTTCTTCCCGGAGTTGGCTGGTTGGGGCCGGGGGGCCAGGCCTGAGCAGCCAGCTTCAGCCTTCTGCTTCCTCCAGAGCCTCCACCTGCTGGAACTGGCTCTGTGGGGACAGTGGGGGCGGCTGTCCTGGTCCTGGAAAGCCACGTTCAAGAGAAGTTGGAAGGTGCGATGCTGGCCTCCCCGGATGCCTGGCTTTGCCGTGTGTCCGATGGGCTGGTTGCTCCTCTTGGCTCGGGCTCAGAGGGGTTGTGAGCCTGCTGGGTGGCACTTGCAGGGCTGGGGGGGACCTTCCTGGAACCCCGGGGCAGAGGGCTGCAGAGCTGAGGGGCGAAGCAGTGACTAGAGGCTGGTGAATCTGACTGTCGAGCTTGCTGGGTGGGTTTCAGGCCTGTTTCCTTTGGCCTTTTAAGAAAAATTAAGTTTTTGTCACACTCCACCCGTCAGGCGATTTTGTACAGATTTCTGTGTTTCTGGCTTTTCAAGGAACCCAGCTCTCGTTGCCAGCTCCTGCTGTTCCCTCCTAGGCTGTGTGCAGCCACACTGGCCTCCTAGCTGACCCCAGACACTCCGGCTCAACGCCTCCCTGCCTCGGGGCCTTTGCACTGGCTGTTGCTGCTGTGTGGGCCCTTGCCCCGCCTCTGGCTTTCAGGCTGGTGGGCTGTGTTGTTGGTGTGTGCATCTCACCTGCAGCTCTGTTCACACCTGCAGGTTTGCCGCGCTTGTGCAGCCCTAGCTTTCCCCATCCCGGGGTAGGAAGGCCCCACGGAGCTGGGGCTCGGGGCCCATCTGGCTCACTCTCCTGCCCCCAGCTCTTGGGCGAGTGCCTGGCAAGTGGCGGGCACTCAGTACGTGTTTGTCGATTGAAGGAATGAATGAATGACACATTGGACCGGAGGCGCCATAGAGTGGCAGCCACCTCCTTTCAACGGGGCACAGGGCCCCCGTTTGCCAGGGTCCCCTGCTCAGGCTGTTGCTGTTAAAACACACGAGAAACTAGCGTGACTAGATGACCTACTAACTTGAACGATGTAAACCTGCCTTCCCAACGTGCGGTGGGATGAGGGCGCCATGGATGATGGCCGGCTATGGGCAGCTGTTCTGGAGCTGAGTGGCAGGCAGGTGCGCGTGAGGCCCCTAGTCGTCCTCCTCACACGGGTGTGTCTGTCTCGTCCCCCAGAATGTGCGCATCGACCCCAGTAGCCTGTCCTTCAACATGTGGAAGGACATCCCCGTCCCCTTCTACCTCTCCGTCTACTTCTTCGACATCATCAACCCCAACGACATCCTCAAGGGCCAGAAGCCGCAGGTGCGGGAGCGTGGGCCCTACGTGTACAGGTAAGGATGGAGGTGGCCCTGGCAGGGTGGGCATCTTGGAGCAGATGGGGTGTGGGGTCTACAGTACCGAGACCCAGAGAGCATTTCAGAAGCAGGCCAGGCACAGAGGGGGAAGGGCGGGGCTGAGTGTACGGAGCAGTGAGGCAGCGGTGCTGCAGGGGGTTGGGGGGAGCAGTGCACACAGGTCTGGTCTCCAGGCAAGTGGGGACTGCTCCCCAAACTTGTGCCCTTGTGGCAGCAATGGGAGGGTCTCCCAGCTCTCCCCTAGTCTCTCAGTCATTCAGCATGTTTATTGAACACCTACTATGAGCCAGCCAATTAGGGAAACAGCAGGGATTTGGGCAGAGGCCCCTGTCCCTCAGAGCTGCCGTTCTGGGGCGGAAGGGAGGAACTGTGTCACAGGATGGCAGGTGGTGAGTGTGAAGGGCTGTGAGAGTCCAGCAGGGTAAGGGGGTGCTTTGCATGCGTCCACATGCATGTGCCTCTTTGGTGGGACCTGGCAAGGCCTTCTGGCTCTCTCTGCAAGGGCGGGGAGTAGCCCGTGGAGAACGGTGCTGCTGGCAGTGGGGCCAGCGGGTACAGAGGCCCTGGGGTCGGGCAACGCGGGGCATGTGTGAGGGGCAGCGGGGAGGCCGGAGTGGTTGGCTGGGATGCACTGGGGGAGAATGTAGGGGTGAGCTCTGAGCAGCAGCCCCATTGTGAGGGGCTGGGGGCCAAGGGCAGGACTCAAGGGCAGAGAGCAGGTGAGGGGCCCCACAGAGGTGCCCGTGGCTGTGAGAGCTGCATACGTGTGCACAGCGTGGCAGCACAGTGGCGGAGAGACGAAAGCTGTCTGTCTGCTGAGAACAGAGGGCCAGGACTCGGGTCAGTGTCATGGGGTGCAGGGTTGGGATTGGGAGCCATGGCCAGGTGGGAGGAGGGTACCATTTCGGGTCCGGGACGGGGATGGAACCAGAGCCTCGAGCTTCAGCTGTCTGGCCTTGCCTTGTGCCCGGCTGTGCTGTGCCCCAACCTGGAGCTCCAACTTGCCCTTCTGCCGACTGGGGACAATGACAACAAAACAGTGACTCGATCAGGTTATCAGAACACGGGAATTCGATGAGGGTGCATTCCAGGGAGTTTGGACAGTGCCCCGGGGTGCGGCCAGCACGTGCTCCAAGTGAGTTATTAGTTTGCTCTGTCTCATGGGCTCTGCCTGGCAGCTCCCTGCCCCCATGTCATCATTCCCCGAGGTGAACTGGCTGGCACTGTCACACAAGGGGAGTGGTCAGATGCGACCAGACCCCGGGCCTGGCTGCCTGCCCTGCCCCTGCCTTGGACCTTTCACTGTGGCTGGTGGAGCCAGGGGTCCCCCTGTGAGGGGTGGCCGGCCCACCCTGGCTTTTTTGGGGATGGTGTGGGCAGAGAGTGTGGAGCTGTTCAAGGTGTGCAGTTGGGTTCTGGGCAACCAGGGATGAAAACTCAGCCCCTGTGCACGAGGTTTGGGCTCAGAAAGTCTGGTCAGAGTCAGCTGAGTGCATTTACTCATTTGTTCATTCCCCTATTCACCGCTCACTCGTTCCCTCCTTCACTCACTCACTCACTCCTTTGCTCACTCACTCACTCATTCACTCACCCAGTCATTTAGTCAATCGCCCATTCATTTACTCATCCCCTCACTCATTCATTCATCACTCATTCACTCACTCACGCACTCACCCATTCATGCATTCAGTCGTTCATTTGACAAAGGTCTATTGAGCCCCAGAGGACGTAGGTGACTGTTCTCTGCACAGGGGACCCAGAAAGGACAAAAAAGCACTGGGGTGCCTGCAGTCGACTTGGGGGCACCATGGAGGTGGGATGCCTAGGGGTGTGAAGGTGTGGAGCTGTGTGCACTTTAAGTCTGGCGATGACCAGCGTGGGCTCTCTGAGAAGGTGCTGGGTGAGCAGAGACCTGATGAAGGCAGCTTGGCCAGGTGGGCGGGATGTGTCAGGCCCTGGGGTGCTCCCTGGGGTGGCTGGTGAGCCTTTCGGAGGCTTTGGCGCCATGTCCTGCAGCTGGTGCTGACCGCATGCCTCCTCTCCGTAGGGAGTACCGGCACAAGACCAACATCACCTTCAACGACAATGACACGGTGTCCTTCCTCGAGTTCCGCAACTTCAAGTTCCAGCCTGACAAGTCCAGTGGCCTGGAGAGCGACTACATCGTCATGCCCAACATCCTGGTCCTGGTGAGGCTGCCCATCCTCATCCCTGTCCCTCTGCCCCGGGCAGCCCCTTGGTGGGGCAGCCGGTGGCTCATGGGCCACACTCCTACCCCATGAGTGTCCCCTGGGCACAGCTAACGGTCTCTGGTTTGAGGGTGCTGGCCAAAGTAATTGTCCTGCCCTTTTCAACCTGCAAATCCAAAATCTCCAAAAGCAGGTCCCAGTGGGGGCTGAAAGGGGCACCCCTAGGCCACATCACCGTCAGTGGCATTTGGAGGGAGGGTGTGGGCAGGGCCCCCATTCTGTGCAGGGGACAGTCACAGCAACAGCTGGATGGACTGACTGCTCGTCATGTGTGTTGGGACCCCTGAGACCACCCGAGTCGCTGACTGGCCAGGAGGCTCACAGGGCTCAGCACAGCGTCCTACTCACGGCTGCAGCCCGTTACAGAGGGCGGGCTCAGTGCACAGCGAGACCCGGGAAGGGGAGGGCCCAGGGCTGGACACCCCAGCCCAGCTTCAGGGAGAGTCGCCCAGGACACGCTTCATTCCTCAGCAGTGAGCTGTGACAATCCGTGGACACAGCGGTAGCACATGTGATATGTCATCTACCGGGGACACATGTGGCAACACATGTGACATGTCGTCTGCCGGGAAAGCCCATTAGACTCAGCACCCAGGGCCTTCTGTTTTATTCTGTCCTTTTGTGATGTTTAAACAACGGTGTGTTTATGACCTTTAACGAATTATCAGCATGAAGGAGACCCTGGTGAGTCCCCAGGGAACCCGACTTAGACAGCCCATGTTTTCAGGAACTGGCTCTGCTCGCTTTTCTACGGGGAGATTGGCTTTGGGATGGGGTCCCTTTAAGAAAATAAACTGAGTGCCAAGACGGTATCTTCAGAGGAAAACAAAATGAGAAGATCACCTGTATTTTAAGCACCTAGATATTGGGGAGAGCAGACGTTTTGGACTCTCGTTGCTTGGGAGAGAGCTGACAAGGGAGCGGAGTAGAGTCTTCATTAAGGATTTTTTTTTACAAGATGATAATAAAAGGTGCTTCAAACTTACATAAGCAAAAAGGGAATTTGTGGGCTCATGCTACTGGGCAAAAAGGGCAGGGGTTTCTTGGTTTCAGGTGGGGCTTGATCCAGGGTGCAGCATTGTTGCCCAGAAGTGTTGGTTTTATGCTCTGGAAGATTGGCTCATCTGGGTGGCTATAGCCTTGTATATCCCAGGTTCAAAGCCTATAGGAGAACCTTCCTTCTCTACCCCACAGCCCTAGCAGATTGTTCCCTGGTGGCTCGTTGGCTCTGATTGGGCCATATATACACTTCTGAGCCAATCACTGCTAGAAGGAGGGAGGCTTCTCATTGGCTAGGCCTGTGCCATGTGTCTGTCTCTGGGCCTGTGCTCGAATCCAAGAGCACAGGTGGTCCTGCTGCCAGAGGATCAGGGAATGGTTCTAGGTGCCTCAGACACCCTCCTGTCCCCTTCAGGGACCCTTCCTGGACCCAAACGTGTCCGTGGATGGGCTGTTCGCCTTGAGGCCTGGCTTCAGGTCCAGGGGGATGGACCAGCTATGTCCAGCCTCTGACCCATACTGTCCCCTTACTCTGCAGAGTGCAGCGATGATGGTGGAGGATAAGCCTATGAGCCTAAAGCTGCTCATGACCTTGGCGTTCTCGACCCTTGGCCAGCGTGCCTTCATGAACCGCACGGTGGGCGAGATCATGTGGGGCTATGACGACCCCCTCTTGAACTTCATCAATAAGTACTTACCAGACGCGCTCCCTGTGAAGGGCAAGTTTGGACTGTTTGCTGAGGTAAGTATGGCCCAGTGAGAAGTTCAGGGCCTGTTTCCTGTCCTCCATCAGCACATCCTGGACACCAGTTACCAGCTGGCTTTTGGAATTGGCTGGGGAGCCCTGAGGGCTGCAGGTGTAAATGGCAGAAAACCTAGCTCATACTGGCTTAAGTATTGGTTCATATAACTGAAAACTCTAGGGATGGATTCAGGTGCAGTTTGGTCTAGGTTCATATGCTGTGATTGGGCTGAATTTAGACAATTGGCATCTTTGCTGGAAGAAGAGGGAGTGGGTACTGAGGAGGCAGGTCATAAATGCTGATTATAGCATTGCTCCAAGCTGCCTGATTGTTTCTTAACCTTGACCTCTGATAACCTGGCAGGGCCAGTGATCAATTTCCTGAGCCATGATCTGTTGTGGAGTCTGATTCCTGACCTCTGACCCTGACCTTGGCTCCCTCAGCAACAGGTTTTAATGAGCCCCTGGGGTTGCTCCAGCTTGGACCTCCTCTCTACGCTCTGCTGATATGTCGTTGTGGGGAGGGGGAAGGAGAAGTCGTGACTCTGTCCCTGACGTGTGACAGATGTTCCACATGTGTTTGACTGGTTCTGGGTATGTGGGTGCCTTGGCAGGTTTGGGGTCATGTGATACCATGAAAGCACCTTGTAAACTTTCAAACAGGTGAAACATGCGAAGTCACTAGCATACCTGTCATCTATATTTGACCATGTAGAGTGGAAACCCCCAAATAACAGCCAGTTCAGTGTTGGTGTGGTGGCTTTGTACTCTTCAGTGATCCAGGGTCCTACTACTGCGCTCTGCTATTCTCAGGGCGTGGTTTCCATACTCAAGATTACAACGTGGTCCAACAGAGCTGCTAGATCACCAGCTATCACATCCACATCCCAGGCAGCATGAGCGTTGGGGGGCAGGTAGGGAAGTTGAGGACAAAACAGCATGTCCCAGCTGTCTCCCTCTTTGGGAGGGAGAAAATCAATTTCCACTTACTTTTCTATGGCTAGAACTTAGTCACATGGCCACATCTAGCTGAAAGGGAAGCTAAAAAATGTAGCCTTTTAGATGGTGAGTTGATGCTAAGTAAGGTTTGGGTTTTGTTATGAAGAAGAAAGGGGAGAATGGCCTTTGGGTAGTAACTAGCAGTCTCTGATACACTTTGTCTATTATAATTATTAGTTAACCATCTTTTTGCATTAGCATTTATTAATGTAATAACAATACTAATGAAGGAAAGGACTGGCACTTTGTGCTCTACTATGTCCCAGGATTGTGCTCAGCAATTTTTAGACATTAAAACTATATATTTTTAAAAGATTTTATTTATTTTTAGAGAGAGGAGAAGGGAGAGAGAAAGAGAGGGAGAGAAATATATGTGTGGCTGCCCCTCACGTGGCCCCCACTGGGGACCTGGCCTGCAACCCAGGCATGTGCCCTGACTGGGAATCAAACCAGAGACCCTTTGGTTCTCAGCCCGTGCTCAATCCACTGAGCCACACCAGCCAGGGCTTAAAACTGCATTTGTAATAGTCCCAATGCCTCTTTGTAGTGTCTCCTTCAACCTCTTCTCATAATGGCTGAAGTATGAGCTCTGGAAGCTCTGAATGGTCGGCTGATGTGACATACAGGGGTTCGGAGGACAGAGTGGGGCTTGGAACTGGCCCTGCTCTGGGTGGAGCCTGTTTGCCGAACCAGTTGGGCATCACTGTAGCCCTTCGGCCAGCACACAACCCTTGCCGGGTTCCTGGCACGTGCTGCACCTCCCACTCTGTGGCCTCCTCGGGGGTGAAGCAGTGAGTGCTTCAGGATTTCACCGAACCGCCATTCCTTTCTTTGCACTCTTTGCTTGTCTTTGCTCTGAGTTAGAAGTCTGATTCTAGAAAATACCCTCAGAGCTCTAAAGCCTGGAGCTCACTGTCTAGAAAGTGCCTGACCAACCTCAGGTCCTGTGTCTGTCATCCAGTTATGCTGCGTAACGAGCAGCCCTAGAATCTCAGGGGCTTCACACTGTGAAGATTTATTTCTTATTTGTATCCAGTGTGGGGGACCAGGGGTCTCTGTTCTCTGCAGTCACTCCGGGACCCCAGGGCGGCGGGGAGGTTGCAGCTTGACACTTCCACAGTGAAACATGAGTAAAATGTGCATGTCCGTGCAGCTGCCCCCTGGAAGTGACGTGCCACTTCTGGTTCTCCTTTAGTGATGGAAGAGGTGACCTGACTGTGCTTTATGTCAAGCGTGTGTTGGGAGGGTTGACCCTACCACGCACCTAGCAGGGGAACCAGACTCTTCTTGAGTTGGGAAGAGAAGGAGGGTAGACACTTTCAAGGAGGGACGCTGTACTCAGGAGTGTCCCTTCTAAAATGTCCCCAAGTCCCCCTCCTCTTGATCCCCAGGCGCTGGGGATGCAGGAACAGCCTGCAACTAGACCGGCAGGCGTGAGGGTCCCTTTGCCCCCATCCTGAGGCTTACGGACGCGGTTCTCTGCCACCCCCACAGCTCAACAACTCGGATTCCGGGCTCTTCACCGTGTTCACGGGGATCAAAAACTTCAGCCGGATCCACCTCGTGGATAAGTGGAACGGGCTCAGCAAGGTGAGAGCCGGAAGGAGCGGTGGTGGGGGTGTGCCACCCAGACCGCCGCCTGTCACACCTTCCTCCTAAAACCCGGAGGCGGTCCCCTCTGTGAGGGAGAACACACCTGGGGTTAAGGCTCAGCGCTCTGGGTTCCAGTGGGCGGGTGGGTGCGGCAGAGCACCTGTACGCATTTAGCACCAAGTGTATACTAGGGATCGAGGTCCTTTCTTGTGGGGTTTTTTTTTCGGTTACAGTTGCCATGCAGTATTATTTTGTATTCGTTTTGGGTGTGTTGCACAGCACTTAGCTGATCACATACTTTACAAAGTGTCTCCCCCGATAGTTCTAGTCCCCACCTGGCACCACACGTATTATGACAGTGTGACCGACTGTCCCCTATGCCAGACTTTGCGTCCCCGTGACTGTTCTGTGACTGTCCATTTGAACCTCGTTCCTTTCACCTGTGTCTCCCAGCCCCCACCCCTGCCCCTCTGGCTGCCATCAGTCTGTTCTCTGTGTAGCCGAGTCTGTTTGGTTGGTTGGTTCGTTTGTTTTCTTTAGATTTCACATATGAGCGGGACCACAGGGCATTCTCTGGCTGGCTCACTTCACTCAGCACAAGACCTTCTCGGTCCGTCCCTGTATGTGGCAAATGGTTAAGATCTCACTCTTTTTCCTGCGGTTCATAATTCACAAAAACATTTTCAAAATATTACACTGACACTATAACCATCCACTGCATCGAAAGAGGTTTTGAGTAAAAAAATAAATAAAATTACATTAGAAACACAAGAAGGCAGTAACAGCGGAATAACAGAGAAAGCTAGAACGCCCACTTTCCGTTGCACGCCCAGAGGAAGCCCAGTTATCGGTCGGAAGACACTCTTCCTGCCCCTTTGTGCCCATTTGCGTAGACCTTCGGCGGGCTTTTTTCCTGCTTTGAACATGGTAAAATCATACTACATACATGGTGTGGCATCTCGCCTTTTACCCCTGGGCGGCCTTTCCTCATTATGCACAAAAGTGATTGTCACTCACAGCTGCCAAATGCTTACCTGGTCCGCGGGCCAACACCTGCGGCAGGAGACAGACTCCGCCCCCGCCTGAGCCCTGGCCGCAGGAGGCCCCTCCTAGCCAGTGGCTCTTAGTGAGGATGTTAAAGTTCCCTCCAGCTTGTTTTCCCAACATAGAAAAGCACACGCACACGGGTCACGCACGGTCTGCCAGCACGGAGGGGCAGGAAGGGAGACGGCTGGTTTCTTCCGTGCAGGCCGCACTGCCCAGGGTGCCCCTTTTGTGGCTCTCCCCGGGGGCCACCATTATGAGTTTAAATAAATACATCCCTTAGCATGCCACCTGCTTACGTCCTCTGGTTTTAGGGAGTGTCTAGTGGTTTCCTCTCTGAAACAGCCATGTCAGTGTCTCACCTACCACCTCACCCTCTCACTGTGTCCTTGGGGGTGTGATAGGCCCATTTTACAGATGAGGTAACTGAGGCCCCAGCCAAATTGCACCTTCCAAGGTCCCTCCTGCCGCTGTGCCAGCCTGTCTCTCCGAGGGGCCTGGTTTCTGCCCAGGGACGGTACTGGGAATCAAGGGGTGCCGTGTACCCCTGGGAGCACTGCCCGGGACGTCACTACTCCCGCAGCCCGGCTGCCCTCAGCGCCATGTCTGCACACCCCCGGCAGGTCAACTTCTGGCACTCGGACCAGTGCAACATGATCAACGGGACGTCTGGGCAGATGTGGGCTCCGTTCATGACCCCCGAGTCCTCGCTGGAGTTCTACAGCCCAGAGGCCTGCCGGTAAGCCGCGTCCCGGGTGGCCTGGGCGTGGAGGTCCGCTTCGTGGCCTAGACAGGTGGCTTTGCTGTCACTTGGAAGGAGTTTCGGCTCCTCGTGTCCTCCCCAGCCCCTCAGTGCCCCCTGCGAATGCTCTGTGGTCACATGTTGAAGAGCTCGACTCCCACCGCTGCCGCCGCAACAGTGGTTGGTGGTGGGCGGGAAATTGTCAAGGTCGCAGGGGGCTATGAAATAAGGACGGGGTCGCTCCCTGGGGCACCGGCTGGTGGCCCTAATTCCGTCCTGGTGCTGAGACATCTGGATTCTTCTGTGTAGACCCCTTGGTCTTCTGCCTGGCAGCCCCGGAGGTCGGTTTGGGCTGAACAGTCCAGGTGGGTCCAGGGTTTGGGCTCCTCCCCGTGAACTTGGATTCCTCCACCTTCCCAGCGAACCTCTCTGGAGCCCATCTGTGCGAGGTGCTGGGGACATGGCAGTGACGAGATGGGCCAGGTCCCTCACCTCAGGAGCTGTGCTCTGGCGGGGGTTGGGGTGGGGGTGGCGGACTCCGGCCAACGTGCCCCGGGAGCGTCAGGGCGGGAGGAGATGCTGGCCTGCGTGCGCTCGCGGTGTACAGGCAGGGATCGCAGCCTCGAGGACGACTGCGAGGAAAGTGTACTTAGCCCCTGTGCCCCTCCCCCCAGCTTCATGGCTGCTGCTCTCCTGACCCGTCTCCCTCTCGGGGTAGATTTTTCCTGGGCCGTGTGAGAGTAAGTGGGACGCCGACATCCATTGGTGGGTGTTTTCTAAAACCAAGGACGTTTTTGTAACCCCATCACTAGCAAAATGAGGCTACTTAGCCCCGGTGTAACGCCCCCGAGGGCTAGGCCGACGCTACCGGATAAAAATGTAATGTGCAAGTCCGGGCTTGATTTGAAATTTACTACTGGCTGCATTAAAAATGCAACGCGAAATAGGTGAAATTAATTTTAATGATACGTCTCGTCTGTCCCCAGTATATACGAAACACCGTCGTCTCGACGTGTAAACCATGTAAAATGCTGCTGAACAGTCATTTTACATTCCTCTCCGTACCAAACCCCAGAACCCTGGAATGTATTTTTGCCCCTAATGGGGTGTTCCCAAGGGGACTCCCCGGTGTCAGGGGCTCTAGAGCCATGTGTGGTGAGTGGCTGCCCTGGATACACAGTGTGAGCAGCGCAGTTCTAGTCCAAGTTCAAGTGTGGATGTGCCTTTGAGAGCCACAGCAGGGTGAACGGTGGACAGTGACTGGGCGTGGCGCACGGCAATGCCCTGCCGCCCAAGGGGGTGGCAGCTGAACCCGGAGAACCGATGTTCAGTGTGTGAGGGTTGGAGGGAAGGTGTTCCAGGGGCAGCAGATGCAAAGGCCCCGGGGACAGGGGGAGCATGTTGGAGGAAACCCAAGGAGGCTGAGGGGCGCAGAAAAGGACAGGCAGGGGCTGGACCCCATAGGGGCTTTGGGCCAGGATGAGGACACCAGCTCGTACACAGATTAGACTCAGGTGACTGCCGTGTTCAATGGGAGAGTGACGGCCGCTGGGACCCGAGGGGGAGAGAGGCTCCATGTGGGTGGCCCTTAGCGGGGCCTGGTGACAGCCACTGTGTTCGGAGTGTTACCCAGCCCCTTGTCTGTCCCCTGCAGGTCCATGAAGCTCGTCTACCAGGATGCGGGAGTATTCGAAGGCATCCCCATCTACCGCTTCACGGCCCCTGACACCTTATTTGCCAACGGGTCGGTCTACCCGCCCAACGAGGGCTTCTGCCCGTGCCTGCAGTCCGGGGTCCTGAACGTCAGCACCTGCAGGTTCAGTACGTGTCATCCCGGCCCCGGCGATGAAGCGGGGGCAGGAGGGTGGGACGTGGGGACTGGCGTGTCTGCTGTGCCCTTCATCCTGGATAACCCCGCCAGGCCTCAGACAACAAGGGCATCAGAAAGATAACTTGCAGGAAAATTATCTGCACGTATCAGTAATAAATCCCTCCAAACGTAGGGGCCGAGACCCAACACCACACCCTCAGGCATTGCTGTGGGCCAGAAGTCTGACATCAGACCTCTGACCCACCCCTGAGGTCACACCCATCCCCTTCTCTGGCCCTCTGGGGTGCAAGGACTCCAGAGGCTGCACTGGGCCCACACGGGTCATCTGGGCCACGCCCCCGATCCGCAGGCCAGCTGAGGAGCAGCCTGATTGCTCCGGGCTGCGTGTCACCTTGCATGGTCACATGGGTTCCGGGGACAAGGACGCAGACACTTTCGGGAAGGGCATTATCCTGATTCCCCCACACCACGGCGTGTGGCCTGAGAACAAAGGCCTGTTGCCCCAAAGCAGCGGGTCCTCTTGGGCTGGGCGCCACTGATGGGCCGGCACGGCGTTCTCAGGCCTCCTCGGTGCTTTCCCATGCCAGTCCCCGAGGCGCCGGCCTGTCACTGGATTTGACACTTGACTGTCTGCCCCATCCCCTCTCCCTGCCCTCAGGCAGCTCCAGCAAGCCCAGTTGGCTCTGCCTCCTCTCCTACCCCCCAGCCCTGGTCCGGCCACCGTGGTCTCTGAGCCCTGGTCCCGGCCTCTCCAGGTGGCCTTTGGGTTCTACTGCGGCTTCCCTAGTACAACCTGCCCTCCAGACTGTCCGGTGCAGTCACCACTGGCCTCGTGTGGGTGCTTACACGGGAATTGGCTTCAACAGAATAAAATTGCAAAGGTCGTATTTCCTGGGCCACCCTGGGCCGTTGGGAAAGCGAGCATTTCGCCGTCGTGGGAAGCTCTGCGGGACGCCGTTCCCGGGAGCAGCCCGAGGGACCTTCCAGACTTGCAGTCGCCATCCAAGCCCCTTCTCCAGGGGCCTCCCTGCCCCGTGCACAGGTAGTGAGACCTGCATGCCCAGCCTCCCTACCGGTGCAGGCCCTTCCTGCCCATACCCCCACCCTGCATGGACCATCCTGTCGATGGGACTTCGAAAGTGTGAGGGAATTTAAAGTCCTTCACGTGAAGTTTTTCCTGTCACGTTCAAATAAACACCTACACAGACAGGTGCCCAAACAGCACATGCAGCTTGAAGTTCCAAACATCACCTTGACCAACACACAGAATGGGAGCAGCCCCAGACGCGTGGAGTCCCCTCCCAGTCACCGGTGCTCTCTCCGTGTGGAAGGAGCCAGAGAGTGCGTCCTCCCTCTCTCTGCTGTCCCAGCCCCTTCGCCCTCGGTCACATGGGTTCAGTCCACATCCGCTGTTGTGGGTGCTGTGGGCGGCCTCTTCGGTGCCGTGGAGTGTCCCACCCTGGGGACACACCTCCGTGTCCTTACCCCCTTCACTGTTCCCGGGCATCGAGTTTCCGGTTTTTGGAACGTGGTTGTAGTGCTGCTGGGAATATTCTTGCGTGCGCCTTCTGGTGGGCCCAGCTCTGCGTTTCTGCGGCCTTTTCTCTGGAGGAATACCCCAGGTTTCCCGTTCCGGGCCTCGAGAATGTCTTGGACCCGGAGAACTCTCCCTCCTCAAAGCTCCCTGCTGTGTAGGGGCCTGAGACTTTCGCAACACAGCCTCTTAATCATGATTGATATAGAGCTGGTTAATTGTGCCACAAAGCAGTAAATTAATTAGCACTTTTAACCTGGGCGGGTTCCTCTCGGTCTGTTTGGAAATCAGATAGAAAGAAATGCACGCACGCTACTAAAGGCCAAGTGGACTCAACGTCTGGAGCCAGGACTGGTGATGGCAGACCGGTCCAGCCCCTCCTGTCTCCCCTGCCCCTGGCCTTGGAGGCGTGGCCGAGGGCCCTGGTTGAGATTCGCCACCTTCAAGGACCTGGCTGGGTGACCGCCTCCCGAACTGAGGACCCCGGAGTTTCACCACCTGTGGCAATGGGGTCCTCGTGTTTGCTCTGATGGCCCCCTTTCACGGTGGAGATGGGAAGACGGGAAATGGGGTATTCCAAGTCGAGGGACATCATCCCATGGGGCGCTGGAGATGACGTCAAAGGCGCAAGGATCTGGCTTTAAATGACAGTGACCTCCATGGCGAAGGAGGACTTCCACTCTCCGTTCCCTTTCTGCCTTTCTGATGACCTCCAGGAGGGAGCCTCTGGTGGTGTTGGCAGGGCGGAAGGCTCAGACGCCTCTCCGACCGTCATCTGTCTCTTTAACAGAGAGACAGCAGGTCCAAGGCCAAAGCCTAGTGCAGGTCACAGTGTCTGGTTAGCACCTCCTATGTCTATTGGCTTCTGTTGTCGTTATTCCTATGTTTACTTTCTAACTGTGGTGGGCGTGTGTTGGCCAGTTACGGCTCAGGTATGAAGCTCCCCCCACCTTGAAATACAGCTGTGTAAGTCAAGCACTGGCCGTTGCTTCAAAGAAGCCAATTCTATAAGTGTGTGTGTATGAGGGGGTGGTTATCTGGAGTTTATGGCCAAGTGCAAGGGGGGCTGGGATGAAGTAATTAATGTTGAGAAACGTTTAAGGCGACAGATGTAGAAGGATCTGGGAAAAGTGAAGTCAGACGTCAATACATTCCCAGCTCTCATTTCTAACCGGCGCTTGGCTCTGCCAAGAAAAGCAGAAGGGAGTCCAGACCTGCGAGGCTGCCAAACCCGGGCGCCGGCCTGGCAGCTGATGAGCTAGCTGGGTGTTCGGGAACGAGACCTCGGGAGGTCTCGGGAGGGTTTTTTTTTTTTTTTATTTCATTCTCTTTTCTTATTGAGGTGAAATTTGCATAACCTCAAATTAACCACGTTGAAGTATACAGTTCAGTGGCATTTAGTACAGCCACCACCTCTGTCTAGTTCCTGAACGTCCTCAACACCCCAAAATGAGAACCCATCCTGGGGAGCAGTCACCACCCTCTACGGCCCGGCCCCTGGCCACCCCGTCTGCGCTCTGCCATGTGCCTGTTCCGGGCCCCGGGGAGTCCGAGAGGCTCTTTCCTCTCCTCGCTAACTCGCTGTCACCCATCTCGTTGTCTGTGTCCCGAGCTCACGAAGACGCGCTGGTGTCTACCCCCCTCGGTGGGTTGGTGGAGAGGCTTGACCTCACGTTTCTGGGTGTGAATCTCTCGCTCAGGGGCCCGAGTCCGTCCCTGTTCACCCACGCTGGTGTCCATCCTGCAGACCGGCAGCTAGGTGAGAGCGAGGCAGGTGCGTCTTCTCCCCTCTCGTGCACGTCAGGGAGACACGGCTGCAGGTGCGTGCACCCGAGCCTGTCGGACCGCTGCCTCGTTGCCTGTGGAAGACGGCCTGGGCTGCTGGGCTGGATGACCGAGTTCTCCTTCTCCCACCCGAGTTCCAGTCTGGCCTTGACTCGCCTTTGCGTCCTCAGCTCCCCTGGCTGCCCCCCACACACCGTCCACTCCACGGGCACTTCCCACCTCCTACATTTGCTTCTGCTGCCCCTTCCCCCTGGAATGCGGCGCCCTGACCCCGGCCTGGCACCCTTCGGCCGCCTCCTCTCCCTTCCTTGATCCTTCCCTCGCCAGAGTCAGCAGCTCCCGCCTTGCCATCCCCGAGGCACAGAGCTTGTCCCCTGCTGGGTTCCAGTGCCCGGTGCCTCTTGGGTGCTCTTCAGACCGAATGAAGGCATTCTCCCTGTCTAGTCATTGTTGCTTGCATCTTGTCATCGTCCGGGGGTGCTCTGCAGGCAGTGGCTCTGTTTCGTCGTCCGTCCGTCTGTCCTTGCATCTGGCTCTGGACCTGGCGTGAAGCCTCTGGACGTGCCAATGTGAGCTGCTTGCCTGACACCCCGTCTCTGCCCTCTGCCCTCCAGATGCACCCTTGTTCCTCTCCCATCCTCACTTCTACAACGCCGACCCGGTCCTGGCAGACGCGGTGCTCGGCCTACACCCCAACGAGAAAGAACATTCCTTGTTCCTGGACATCCACCCGGTGAGCCTCTGCCCGTTGGCCTGCGGGGTGGCATTCTGGCTGGTGTACAGTTGTCCCCACCTCTCTCCCAGCTTGGGGAGAGGGTGATGGGAAGCCTCGCTCTCTTTGGCTTTTTCTAGAATATCAAATCATCAAAGGTCCCTACTTTGCTCTGATTCCATAGTTCAAGAACTTTATTATCTCCTTATTAAGGTCTATAAAAGGACCATAAGACAGTAAATTAATTAGGCATTATCAGCTTGCAAATTACCTAGAGCAGCCTTCTGATTACGCCAACATACCATAAAGATCTTGAAGTACCAAGAAGATTCTGGAGTGTCTTGTAGATAAATGGCGGAGGGGTGGGGACAGGAGGGTATCAGACCTGCACGGTGGCCCCCCCGTGGCGATGTCCTGAGCCATCGCCTCTTCTCTCAGCATCTCTGTTTCCTGTAGAATGTGCCCATTGGGACTTGGTGGCGTCTACCACGGATTTAAAAATTTGGGGGGGGGTTCTGTCTCCTGAGTGGACTTGCAGTCACCCCCACAGGACTTTCCTGAAGCTCTTCTGCCCGATGCTGTTTCTCACCATTTTTCTTGTGTATCTTAGCCAGGGACTCGGCCTGCTGGCCCCTGGCAGTTCTTTCTCTCTCTCCTGATCCCCGCCACCTGGATCTCCTCTCTCTCTCCATCCCCTCTCTCCCAAAGCCCAGGCTCGTGAAGTCAGCCGTGGCTGCAGACACTTCTCATTGGGCACATACGTGTTGTGGGCCCGCCGTGACCCAGGCGCTAGCTGGATCCTCCCACATGCATCGACTCACTGAGCTTGGTAGCGATCTGGGAGGTGGGCACAGCCACTCCCAAGTCCCAGGGGGTGGGGCAGGGGACTGCCATCTGGGTAGGCTCAGCAGCACCACCAGTAGACGGGATCGGCAGCTCTGGAGGGGGCTCCTGTGCATCCGGAGAACTCTCGCAGTCAGCACAGGGCAGGCCCTGGGGCCTCGGCGAATGTGGCTTTGGTACCGATGGGGGCGAGCGAGGGGCAGAGCTGATTCCAACACGGCTCTTCCAATGCCCTGCCACGGCGTCCTGCGTTCTTCTGCAGTGCGTGTGGCCTCGGTCGCTGTTAGTCCATGGAGGCCACATCGGTGGTCAGTACGGCATCGTTGACCTGGTCCTCCAGGCCGGACTCTATGTGCCCGGGACTATAATGTAGCTCCCATTTGGACTTCTCCATCCCTTGCCCCTTCCACCCAGCCCCCACCCCAAATTGTAACCAGCTCTGAGGAGCTGATGGGGGCTTGCCCGCCTTCTCTCTCTCGGCTCCTGACAGCACGGCCAGTCTCTGCTGAGCCTGGGGAGCTCCAGCAAGAGCCCGATCCCTTGTCCGTGCTTACCAGGGGCTTTCATTGCAGTGTGTGGCTTTTTGCCCCCACTCCCTCCCCTACGCTGCAAAACCCTTAGTAAGGGCGGCCTGAGAGAGACTCCCAGCTGCTCACAGCGGCCACCACCCTGCTGCCCTCTCCTGTCAGTGCAGGTCAGAGAGACAGGCATGGGGAGGAAGTGTCCTTTCCCCTTCTGTTGTTGGGGGCACTTTGGGAGGGTATCGTGGGGTCAGTGTACTGCCTGTTAGGCATTAGCCCCCAAATAGAAGGTCTCTGGAAGCTTCTCCTGAGTCTGGGGCGGGGACGGGGGTGGGCGGCACCCCACCTCGGATCCAAGTTCCTCTCCCCTGAGGTGTGGGAGCTGCAGGGCCCCACCAAGGACAGGAGAGAGGACCCGAGTGGGGACTCAGGATGCAGAGTCTGATACCCTCCTGTCGTAGAGAGTGAATGCGGAGGGTGGCCCGCCAGGCCGCCCCTATTCAGCAATAGGCTGGGAGAGCTGGCAGGACTCGGCATGTCATTGGAGTCAGGGCCGCACTCAGGTCCAGCAGGAGGACAGAGCCCAGTCACAGAGGCCCTCTCTGCCCAGCAGGTCCCCAAACCTCAGCCCCCCTCCCAAAGGGACAGCAGGTGTCAGCCTGAATGGTCCCCCACAGACAGCCCCTCTTATCCGTCAGGGATGGGGCAAGGGTAAAGGGTACTTGGGAGCCCTCCCAAAATCCAGGTCCCGGACTCCAGTCATGGGCTGGTGTATCAGTGCCCCCTGCAGGGTGAGCAGCCCGGCCTGCTGAGCTGACCTCTGCACAGGGTGGTCTCCCTCCTATCCCTCCAAGGTTCTTAAGTTCAAACTCTCCCGGGTCACAGCAGCCTGACCTGTGACCTGCTCCTCTTCACCACCCGGGCCCTGGCGGTGGTCAGAACACCGCGCTGCCCCCTGGGACAGGTGACAATAACATAGCCATTCAAGGCCCCGGGTTGGCTCTTGCAGACCCCCCGGGAGGTAGGCAGGGTGTCTCCACCCAGCAGTCTGATCTGAGAAGCCCAGCCGTGGTCCCCTGACCCAAACCCGGCTTCCTTCCCACTGCGCTCTCCTGGCGTCGGTTCAGAAGCCTCTCCTGACTCGGGTCCTACGTGCGTGCATGCCACGGACTTATTATTATCACTTAGTTATTTTTAAAACATGTCTCATTTAGGAAAAATAGATTCTGCACAAAGGCAGCTCTCTATCACTGCCGCAATCAGAAATTTAAAAAATTCCCATAACAAGAAGGCGCACCGCACAAATAAACATGAGGAAGCTGTGTTGCTGGGCTGCAGAGGATTGGGAAACGCGGCACCGAGAGGAGACGGGCTGTCTGCGCCCGCGGGTCTGTTCTGTTTGACAGGGAGGGGGAGGGGGGCGGTGAATTGGTCTTTCTGAGTTTGGGAAAGGAGTGCCCCAGAGGGCAGACGGAGGGATTTGGGTTTTTCCATCAGGGCAGAGGTTGCTCTTAGGGTCCAGAGTGAGGAGAAGTCACCCCCCGCCGCCTGGCCCTGCTGCAGAGAGGAGGTGTTGGAGCTGGGACATCCTGCCCCCCCACCCCCCACCCCTGCCCACTGGGGCGGGACTGGGAGGCCAGGCCCTCACTGTGTGCGTTGCTGCAGGTCACAGGGATCCCCATGAACTGCTCCGTGAAGCTGCAGCTCAGCCTCTACATCAAGTCCATCAAAGGCATCGGGTGAGTGGGTCTGGGGGGAGGGGCTCGCCCTCCTGGCTGCGGCACCTGGTCCCAGCCATCGCTCCCCGAAGCGGAGTCTCAGCGCCACCTGCATCCTGACGTCGCTGCGCCCTAGACCCCTTGTTCTCTCACCATCGGTGCCCCAGTTCAGGCAAAATGACCCATCCAAGCTGTTTGCCACTCAACAGAGTGGTGATGGTTAAACCCCAGAAAACTAAGCATTTGACAATGGAAACTTACCAGACAGCAGTCTTCACAGTGACGATTCACGTGGCAGGAATTTATTTTAAACACTGATTTTAAAAAAATTTTTTTGAATAGTGTATTTATGAAGCTTTAATTAATATATTATAAAGCCCACCCTTTAAGAGTATACAATTCAGTATCTAGTATACTCACAGAATTGTGCAACCATCGCCACACTTTTATTTTATTTATTTTTTAAATGATGTTATTTATTTACCTTTAGAGAGAGGTGAAGGGAGGGAGAGAGGGGGAGAGAAACATCAATGTGTGGTTGCCTCTCACACACCCCCTGCTGGGGACCGGGCCCACAACCCAGGCATGTGCCCTAACTGGGAATCAAACCGGCGACCTTTTGGTTCACAAGCCAGCACTCAAGCCCTTGAGCCACACCAGCCAGGGCCCATCATGATCTTAGAACATCTTCATCAACCTCCCCCCACCAAAAAACCCCCATACACATTAGCAGGCATTCTCCGTTTCCCTCAGCCCCAGGCGACCACCGATCTACTTCCGGTCTCTATGGGTTAGTCTCCCCTTACATTCCCTACACATGGAACCCTACAGCACGTGGCCTTTTGCGTCCGGCATCTGTCACCCCACGTCACGTTCCCAAAGGTCATCCACGTTGCAGCCAGTACCAGGGCCCTGTGCCTTCTTCTGGCTGAGTCGCATCCCACGGTCTGGACAGACCACATTTTATTTATCGGCGGATGGACGTTTGGGCTGTGTCTGTTTTTTTGGCCACTGTGAACTGTGCTGCTCCGACTGTTCACGGATCCGTTTCTCTGTTGGCCCCTCGGGCGCAGAACTGCTGAGTCAGACAGTCACCCTGAGTTTAATGGCCCAGGACCTGCCAGGCTCTTTCCTGCGCGGCCGCACCGTGTACCTTCCCCTCGGTCACGGAGGAGGTCCCGGCTCCACATCCTCGCCACTGTTAGAACGCTACGTTTTGACCGAGCTGAGTGCGGGAGGACACACAGGGTCATTGCCACGTCAGTGTCTGTACTTGTTAGGGTATCTGGAATAGTCTCACTGCAAAGACATCCTCCAGACAGATTCCTGGGCTGCAGAAATGTGGGCTACCGGGCCGCTGTGTGAGCCGCCTGTCAGCTGGAGAGAAAAGCACGGGGCCCAAGAGCAGCCGCAGGGAGTGACAAGAGCCCGCCTCTGCCACCCCACCTGGCTTTTCATTGGCCTCTGGAGGCTGCTCAGAGGGTTAGTTCTGGGGTGGGGGCAGGGGTGGGGGCCGTGAAGGGTACCTCCGGCCCGTCGCCCTGTCTGGTAGTTCAGATGCGCCTGGGCGTCCATGTGACAGAGCAGAGGGCAGCCTGGGTGGGAATGGGGCCGAGGGCCAGCCCCGCCCAGCACCAGGGCACGGGGCCCCGTGGGGTCCCATCCTGTGCACTTTCAACTGCATTTTTCAAAATTGGGATTTTTAACACGAGCTCCCTCCGTTTTCACCTGTCAGGAGTGAATTCAAATTCTTGACAAACACCCCTGGGGAGCTGGATTCTGCCTGTCCGGGGCCTCAAGCTGCTCCACGGACCTTCCTGGGCTTCTCTGTCCTGGCTCTAGCCCTGGTTTCAGGAGAGTCAGCCTCTACCTTGGCGCTTGTCACCACCTGGAGGTCAGATGAGGAACAGGCGTGGGCAAGGTCTGGGGACGCAGCTGCCCAGAAACAGGGCTCTCCCGAGTTGCCAGGGACTTCTGCGCTGTTTGCTCACAGGAGCTCTGTGTGGTGATAAGACGCCACTTGCATTGAACTCACAGCAACTTTGATAAATGTGGATAAAAGAGGCCAAAGTCTGTTCCCAGAGCGTGCTCCGAGCTCTCCCCAGGGGTGATGCCACGTGAGTTCACTGCGCAGCACGAACCTCTCCTCAACGGGCAGCTGGAGAGCCGTTGGAGAGTCGTGGCGAGGATTTGGCTCTCCACATTGTGTCTGGTCCCCGGCCCCCGAGTGAGCTCCATCCCTCTCTGGACAGTGGTGCCTGCCAGCAGGCCCGGAGTGAGGAAGCTCGGAATAGTCGTGCCCACTGTGGCATCTCATAATGACAATCGTGATGAACTCAGAGCACTTTTTACGTGCTGGGCACTTTTCTAAGCATAATGCGCATGTTATTCAGGCCTCATGTGAGCCCTGGGAGGAGGAGGCACAGAGAGGGCAGGCAGTTGCCTGAGGTCACACAGCAAGCTAGTGAGTGGCTGTGTCTGGTCCCTGAAACCAAGCTCAGGCTCGAGGATTGGCTGGGGAGGTCACAGGACTCAGCACGGGGTCGTTTTCACGGCTGTGATTTACTCCAGTGAAAGGATCCAAAGCAAAATCAGCAAAGGAGGAAGCCCCCTGGGGGAGGCTGGGAGAACCGGGTGCAGGCTCCCTCGGGAGCCACGCAGACCCCACTAAACCTGCAGCAGAGCATTGAGACAACGAGTGTGAAATGCTGTCCCCAGGGAAGCCCACGAGAGACTCAGCACCAGGGTGTTTATTGGGGGCTGGTCAACTAGGCCCCCTTTGCCCGGCAGGTCCCCGAACTCCAGCCCCGCTAAGGACATGTTGTCCGCTAGGCACGTGGCCATCCCGAGTAAACTGCCATTCTGCTTCCAGCAGGAACCAGTGGCTGTCGGCTAGGTCACAGGCAGCCCTCTCCCTGCGGGGGGTTTTCAACTGAAAAAGGTCTCGTCTGGTTGTCATGTTGCTCCCTGCCAGGAAATACCTGTCCTTCCAGCCTGAGCTGAGGGCGCCCTTGCTGTCAAAGCCCGCCTGCCCCTGGAGCCTGGGACAGCACGGAACACCCTGACCAAACCTCTCACTGGCTTTGTCTCCCTTGTTTCCAGGCAAACCGGGAAGATCGCGCCGGTGGTCTTGCCGCTGGTGTGGTTTGAGGAGGTAAGGCCGCCTCGC
Source organism: Carollia perspicillata (assembly GCA_004027735.1). Classification (NCBI taxonomy): domain Eukaryota; kingdom Metazoa; phylum Chordata; class Mammalia; order Chiroptera; family Phyllostomidae; genus Carollia; species Carollia perspicillata. The sequence continues at coordinate 23,902 of PVKM010013403.1, forward strand.
CGTCCCTGCACTGGGCTCCCCTGGGCGCGGCCTGCGGTACCTCAGCGGGGAGCCGGTGGAGGCAGGGGCTGGGCTGAGGAGCTGGACCGTGTGCCCTGGAACACTCCAGGGGAAACTGTCTGCTCTGCAACCACATTGTCAGACATCCATCTGAGCGGAAAGGACCACCTGAGGCCGAGAGGACAGAAGCTCAGGAAACTGACCACGCTGCCCTGGGGGGTAGTTTTTTGATGGTACTATGACCACTTCTCCCGAGACTAGGGAAGTCAATTTTTAGGGTGTCAGCTTTTCATGTGAAATTTCTCTTCTCCCGGCTTTCAGGGTTACTTCTGTATTTTAAACTGGGGAGAGCCAGACCAGGCAGCCTCTGAAAGTCAAGTGCTTGGTGCTGTCTGGTGCGGGCTGGTGGGAGACCGGGCTCTGCTCCATGCAGTCACTCGGGGTTGGCCTGGCTCCTTCCCTACTGGGCGCCTGGCCCCGTTGAGATCCTCAGAACCCGCCCCTGTTCGGTGGGTGGGGAAAGCAATGGAGAGAATCCCAGGGGCAGGTTTTTACCAGCCAGGTGTGGAGGTCGTGATATCACTGTGCCTGCATCCCATTGGTCAGAATGAGATCACTTCGAGGGAGTCTGGGAAATGTAGTCTTTTGGTGTGGTCCTGGAGGAAATGGAGACCGCCTGCAGGCTTGGGTGGGGAAGGGTGCAGGGGCAACCGTGTGTGGCCCCAGCCCATGTGCCTGTCATTCTCCCTCCCCAGAGAGGAGCCATGGAGGGCAATACGCTTCAGACATTCTACACCCAGCTGGTGCTGATGCCCAAGGTGATGCACTACGCCCAGTACGTCCTTCTCGCCCTGGGGGGCATCCTGCTGCTCATCCCTGTCATCTACCAAATCCGGAGCCAAGTAAGTGGTGGCCTGAGCATGGCCGGGGCCGGTTGGCCCACTGCTTGCCTGCTGGGGGAGTGAGGGGCTTGGGTGGGATGGCCCGGTCATCCCTTCCCTTGGTCCTGGCAGACGCCCACAGCCTGGAGCCCGCCTCGGGCCCCGTCAGGGTCTCTGCTGGACCAGGGGAGCTGTCGCTGAGTCCTTGCTCCTCCTGCATCCTGCATGGCCACTTCTCTGCCTGTCCTGGGAGGCCTGGGGACCCTCCCTCAGAGCGGCTGCTGGTGGGCTTCGGGTGATGAGAACTGGTGCTCGAGTGGCCTGTTCATTGAGTCCACACCTGCGGGTGCCAGGCTCTGTCAGGGGCAGGGCACCCAGTGGCCGGGGGCCGGGCTTGCGTTCCAGGCGGGGAGACAAAGACCAGGTAAATACACAAAAAAGAGGGCCACTGACGAGAAAGACGATAGAAAATGGGAGGGGCTGTCCAACAGGAGCAAGCCTGAGCCACGTGCGTGATTGTAAATTTAAGTTTTCTAACAGCCACGTTAAGTAAAAAAACAATTTTAATCATGTTTTATTCCACCTGAACATACCCAGAATATGACCATTCGAACGTGCAATCACTATAAAAATAGAATTATGAATTTTCGTAATTTTTTTCCATGTCAAATCTTTGAAATTGGGCTTTGAAATCATTTTACTCTTACAGTGGGTCCGGATTTGGACCTGCTCCATTTCAAAGGCCCCCCGCAGCCATCTCTGGCTTCCAGACGGGACAGTACAGTGTCCAAGGGGGCTGGGGACAACTGCAGAGAGAGTGTGGGGAAAGGTAGAATTTGAGCTTAAACGCAGAACGCATTCTCGACGGGAAGGAAGGGCCAATGCCAGTGCCCCTCGGCAGGGACGGTGGGGCATTTGGAAGTGACCCGGCAGGGCCATGGCAGCTGGGTGGGAGTGAGGCAGCGTCTGAGGTGGGGCAGGGGCAGGGGCCGGTCACACAGGGCCAGCGGCTTGGAACCGATTCCTGGGGAACAGGAAGATATTGGAGGCTTTGTCAGCTGCTGTGTGAGGGGCAGAAGCAGGGGCCAGTGAGGACCCCCAGGTGAGCGAGGGGGTGAGCGAGGGGGGCGGCTGGGACCAGGTGGGCACAGCTTAGTTTTGGAAGGAAGAGTAGCTGGAGAAGAAGGCAGCCCCCCGCCCCCGCCCACAGTGGCAGGAAGAAGAGGCAGTGAGAATACCCGTTCTTGATTCGATGCTGTACATCTTCCCATTCATGACTGTTTTCAATGTTATTTTTGGAGAGAAGGGGAGGGAGGGAGGAAGAGAGGAAGAGAGGAAGAGAAACATCCGTGTGAGAGAGAAACACCAATCGGTTGTCTCTTGAACACGTCCCAACCAGGGACCTGACCCACAACCCAGGCCTGTGCCCTGACTGGGAATCGAACCCGAGACCTTTTAACTGAGCCGCACCCGCTGGGGCTGAGTGGCTGACTTTTCTCCGAGGTACCATGCACGGTCTTGGGGTTCAGCAATGGCCAGAACGTGAACCTGGAGCCCAGGGGCAAGGCCGAGGGGAAGTGGTTCCTACAGTCACATGGTGACAGGCCTGTGACTGTAGGGCTCCAGGAACATCTTGCGGGGATGGGGGTGGGGGTGGGAAAACTTCTCAGTCACAGGGAGTCTTGAGAAGCCATTTGGGATCCATAGACCAGAAGCCACCTTGGTGGCCCCCACCTTGTCCTGGGGCCCCAGGCCAAGGTCTTGGGGGTGGGGTGCTACCCACTCAGCCCCAGCTCCCCACCACACCCCCCGGCCCTCTGCCACGCCTGCTTTCTGTCTCAGCTTTGCGACAGCTCTTTCTTCCTCCTGTCTCTGGGAGCAGCTCGCACGCTCACTTACTTACGGGGAGAAACCTTCCCATCCCAGGTGCTTCGCCTGAGTCCTCAGGCCCTTCATCGATGGCCTTCAAACTCTCTTCCCCCGGGGGAAAGGCTGCCAGCTCTCACCATGGCCTCTGGTGTCCCAGCCCCGTTGGGCGTAACGAGACTGCGGGGGGGCCCCTGTGCTCTATCACGGCCCCCGTGACAGCCAGGCTGAGGGGGGCTGTCAACTCCAGTGAGCAGAAGGGAATTCCCTACAGTTTCTTGACTTACGTTGTGCTGAGATGGTGGGTGGGAGGGACCGGAAGCCAGAGCTCCCAGCCCACGGCTGCCTCCCGGGTGGCTTTCCACAGGTGAAGACATGCACAGCCAGCACACAGCCACACACAGGGGCTCACTGCTGGTGAGCGGCTGGCTGTGGGGAGATGGCCAAGGCAGCCTCCGCCTTTGGTCCGCTCTGTCCCTCTGTCTCTCTCCTAATCGCCCATCATAAAGGGGGCCAGGAGGAGAGCGAGGACACCGTGTGAAATGCTGGCTCGGGCCCCTTCCCTGCCTCACCCCCCTGGGTCCGTGTCTCGCCCCTCAACCCACTGAGAAACTGTTGTTCCTATTATTGTTCCCAATGATGAACCAACTGAGGCTCCCACCCCCCATTGCAGGTTTCAGTGGAGGCCCCTTAATTGAAATGTATCCCATTTTGTAAGTTTCAGCTTCCGTGGAGTAAGGCCTTAAACAGTTCCAGGCATTTATCCTGATGGGGAAAAAAAAGGTCCCATGCTGGACAACTCAACGTAGTTTAATTGCTCTTCAGAGACGTTTTGCTTCTCAAGTCATGCTTTGCAAAGAATCAATAGTTTTTTTTAACAGAAAAATCTGTTTCTGGTTGATTTAAAATGATCCCCCATTGGACCTGCTGATTCCTAGCCAATCCGCCCACCTCGACACCCACCTAAATTTTCCAGTGGGCAAATCCTCTTCAGCCCGGCCTGCCCATCCTGCCAAGATGCTGGTGTTTCTGTCTCTGGTGATGGGCAGCTTCGGCCCCGACCTGTGCTTAGTGGTGTCGGATTCCAGAATTCTGCACCCTCCCTGGTGCTCTCGAGAATCCAAGAACTGCGTAAAACGTTTTCTGTGTGGCTGCAACGTCAACTATAAATTAGCTTGGTTGTCTTCTAGGAGAGATGCTATTTATTTTGGAGTAGTAATAAAAAGGGCCCAAAGGATAAGGAGGCCATGCAGGCTTATTCTGAATCCCTGATGACCCCAGCCGCCAAGGGCACGGTGCTGCAAGAAGCAAGACTGTAGGTGGGTACCAGGTAACAATGCCCCGCCCTCTGCCCATCCCCTAGTGAGTAGAGAAAACCCCAGCCACCCAAAACACACACACTTCTGCAGCCGAGCGTGCCGGGACTGTGGACAGACCACAGGCGCAGACATGCCTATTCGTACCTTTTGTTCTCAGGGCGGCTTGTCCCCTCCAGGATGCCCAGTGTCCTGGGGGCTGGTGTCTGACCTGCAAGGCTGCAGGGTCCGGGGTGTAGGCCAGCTGCTGCTCCCGGCTCTGGGGCTGCTGCCTTCTCCAGGGATGCTTGCTAATCATGCGACTCTTTCTGGACACCTCCTGGTATAGAATCCAGAAGGGGCCCGGGAGTCTGCATTTCCATGGACCCCTGAGAGGAGGCTGATGGAAAGGGGGTCTGCATGAGACTGGGGGCGCTGGCCAAGTGGAAAGAATTTAGGCCTCACTTGAGCACCAGCCAAATGTCCAGGACTCGGCCTGAGGGTAGGACCGCCAGATTGAGCAAAATAGTCACATACACAGACAGAAATGAAGAAGCAGCTGCGAGAGGTTGCCCAGTTAAATCTGAATCTCAGGTCAATGGTGGTTTTTAGGACAAGCGTGTCCCGTGCAGTTGACGAGACACGCTCACCCCGAGAGCCTGCTCCATAGCGTGAACCTGAACGTGAAACCAAGCTGGGCACCCCGGTTTCACTTGGCACCCTGGAGTGGGAGCAGCAGCCAGCTGCTGTGGGGGGCCCTCTTCCTGGGCCACGGGCCATCGGGGCTGGGGCCAGGCGACACCCTGGTCCTCGGGGCCAGCTGGCTGCCTCCAGGGCGCTGGTCTGCCAGGGCTGGAGGAAGAAATGAAATAGAAAATGCCAAGTGGTGAGCGTGGGGCATTCGTGGGCAGGAGCTGCAGTCGTGCAAGGGGTTGGGGGAGCAAGGGGGAAGGAGGAGGGACGCCTGTGCCCCCCAACCCCCTGCTGGGGGCTCCTCTCGCAATCTGGGAGTAAGAGGGCGGGGCCCAACCACATCCTAGCCAGAGATGCGGCACGCGCCCCCTTCCTTCCTCTCGCAAGGAGTCCTCTGGGACACCTCGTTGTGGGCGGTTTGGCTTCAGTGGTACCCCGACCCCTTCCCGCTATGATTCCCTCCTGTAGAAACTTGCTTAGTGCTCTTGGGGCACAGGGGCAGGGGCATCAGGCTGAGGTAGGGGGCTGCTGACCTTACCGCAGGTGGAGCTGGGGACTGTGAGGCCAGAGCCTCACGCTGCACCCCCTGGGCAGAGCCAGGATGTCTGCCAGCCCCTCGCTTCCCAAATAAAAACTCTACTGGGGTCTTCTCTTTCTTTGGCCAGCAGAACCCAATTGTCAAGTTCCTAGGGAAGTTTTTGACTTGCAGAGATTTTACTGCCCTGCCTTCTGGAAGGTAGCTCAGCCTCCCTGCGGATGATGCCCAGTCCCCCCAGTCACATGTACTTAGGGCTTTGGTTTTGGGGGACAGGCACCTGGAAGCGCCTAGTGCTCCAGGAGACCTGGAGTCTCTGCAGGGCGGCTTTGAGTACTGGCTGGTCCCTGGGGAGGCCCTGCGCCTGGGCGTGGGGGTGGTCTGCGGGGCTGCCTTGCTTAGGAAAAGCCAGGAAGTGCACCTTCACCAGCCCAGAGGGGTCGGTTTATGTGAAAAAAGGACGGCCAGTCTGGGTGGACACAGCGGCTGGGGGGCGGGGAGCTAGGGGCAGACAGCACAGCACAGCCTGCCTGCGGCCCCTCTGGCTCTGCCAGCCCTCAGGAAGCGGCAGCTCAGACAGCCCTCGGCACAGGCTCCTGCCCCCTGCTTACCTGCCCCTCCTCTCTGTCCCATTCCCCCTCTCCCCGCAACACAAGCAGAAGCGGGCAGGAGGAGGAGCGTGCTTCACGTCCCAGCTCCCTGAGGGTTTGCGAGCGGGCTGCTTGGGAAACAGTGCCCCCTTTTTACTTCTGAGGGAGGCTTGCTCAAGTCAAGGCTCTTCAGTTCCACAGGACTGAGATGCTGGCTACCCCTGGGTGTCCCGTGCTGCCTCTGTGGGGCGGCTGCGTGACGCCTCCCTCCCTGCCCCTGCGGAGTGTGGCTCAATCTGGGAAGCCTGGGATCCATCCTGGAGGCAAGGGGCCAGGGCTCCTAGCCTCCCTCTCTCCTGCCCACTGCGGGGGTGCAGGGGCCCTTGGGAAAAGGCACAGTGGGGTGGAGCATTTAGGGGTTTCCTCCGAGCACAGCCGCTGGGCCGGGAGGCTTCCATGTTCTTCAGAGGAAGGAGGGCCGTGGGCTTAGGGGATGAAGAGTTGCCCCCAATTCTTATCTTCAATTTTTTTAAGTGGATAAAA
>PVKM010013404.1:0-30313 GCA_004027735.1 Carollia perspicillata
ACATAACGTAAAATTGATCATTTTAACCATGTTCAAGCGGCCCGTCCAGTGGCATTAAGTACCTTCACGCTGTGGTACAACCATCACCAGCATCCAACCCCACAGCTTTTTCACCTTCCCAAACTGAAGCTCTGGCTCATCAGACGGTAACTCCCCATCGCCCCCCGCACCGCCCCCGCCAGCCCCTGGAAACCACTGTGCCGCTTTCTGTCTCCGTGAACTTCTACTGCAGGTACCTCGTTTGAGTGGCCATGCAATATTCGTCCTTTCGTAGCTGACTGTTTCACTTAGCATAAGGTTTTCAAGGTTCACTCTGGCTTGTTTTTAATCATGAAATATTTCAACCAGAAGTACACAAAATAATATGTACCACCCCTAGATTTAACCCATATACCTCAGATTTGTTAAATCTTTTGTTAACCTTCTGCCATATTTTCTTCCCCCCTTTTGTTAATGTCCTCCCCAGAGCTTATCTACTTCTGAAATTAGTGTGTATCTTTCTTGCTCACTTTTTGATATTTCCAAGTTTATAACCATATAATCTGGCACTACTTTGTGTCTTTAAAACATATTTAATGTACAACATAATAACTATAGTTAACCACTACTGTATCATCTATTTGAAAGTTGCTAAAAGAATAGATCCTGAAAGATGTCATCACAGGGAGAAAAACCATTTCTTTCCCTTTTTTTGGTATCTACATGGGATGATGAGTGTTAACTAAACTTACTGTGGTAATTATTTCACAATATATATGTAAGTCACTATGTTGTACACCTTAAACTTATACAGTGCTGTATGTCCATTACACAAGGGTGAGCAAAAGTAGGTTTACAGTTGTGAGTGCGTAAGACAGTTTGTTCTTGTATTATTTATTGATTGTAGTATTTGTTATTACTAACCTACTTGTACCCACCACTCTATCTCAAAAAAAAAAAAACAACCTGGGAAAATAGGAAAAATATAAAAGTGCTTTTAAATGCAATTTGATCTTTTTGAAGAATCTGCAATATGAATACAAGATGTCCAACTATCAAACAACATTTAAATGGTGTCGCCTATGATCCCTCTTGCCATTTGCTCACCACTCCACATCGTGCCCTCAAGAAGGACCCGTGGGTGCACACACTCTGGTCTGCTCTTTTTCCCTCATGTACAGTGTTCCTGTGTGTGTGCACCCCTCCGGGTTTATCCAGGGGTTTCCCACACTTAGAGTCTCACCAGAGAAACATGTACAGGCTTCCAAGCAGAGGACCAGCCACGCAGCCAAGAAAACTGAACACACAAACGAGCCCAGAGCCTCGACCCTCCACTCCAGCCCCAACTCTGTGCTCAGAGCTGTGAGGGGCATGGTCTGACCGTCAGTGCAGGGCCAATATCTTAGAGAGGGAAAGAGGGTATCATTCTTTGTTCCATCTCTCTTTCGGGATTGCAAACTCCCTTGAGAGGCCGACAAAGCTAGGAATTTCTTTCCCTGGAAATGCATCCACAGAGAATGTTCAGGCTCACCTTCATGCCCGCATGAAGGGCTGGGCTCTGGCCACATCTCCCTGCAGGTTTCTATACAGGGCACAGTATGCACAATGCGGGGAGCCAGGTGGCCTGCAGGTATTAGGGGCCTTAACGGGACGTGGCACTGCAGCCGGTGGAGGCATCAGGGAGTGCTTGCTGAATGAGTGCTCACGTGAGGAGATGGACGAGAAAACATGAGGTCCCTGGCACAGTGCCTAGCAGGTGCTCAGAAACAGTGGCTGTGATTAATGTTTTTTTAAAGTCAGGTTTAATGAAGAATTATGTACATACAGTAAATCTGCTCTTTGCAGTATAAAGTTAATGAGTTTTGGTGAATGCATAGTCATGTAATCACCACCACAGCCAGGCTATAAAATGGTTCTACCACCCCAAAATGTTCCCTTGTGCCCCTTTGTAGTCAATCCCTACCCCCCACTCCTAAACCCTAGAAACCCCTCATCTGTTTTCTGTCCCTGTAGTTTTGCTTTTTCCAAAATGCAAATGAAATCAACAGTATGGAGCCTTTGGAGTCTGGCTTCTTTCACTTAGCGTAACACATCTGAGACCATCCCTAGTGTTGCTCATACCAGCAGCTGATTCCTCTTTATCGCCGAGCGGCACCTCACTGAGTGGATGTACCAAGTTTATCAGTTTGCCAGTGGAAGGACATTTGGACTGCCTCCATTTTGGGGTGACTGTGAATAAAAGGCTCCTATAAATCATTGCATACATGTTTTTGCGTGAACCTAAGTTCATTCCTCTTGAGTAAGTATCCAGGAATGTAATTTCTGGGTCACACAGTAAGTGTATTAGAAGACGATGCCAAACTGTTTTCCAAAGTGGCCGTGCCATTTTGCATTCCCTCTGGTCTTTTCTAAGAGTTTCAGTTGCTTCAAATCCCGATTGTACTTGGTATTGTCAGGGTTTTCTTTGTTTTTTTGCTTCGCCCATTCTAATAGGCATGTGGTGGTACCTCCTTGTGGCTTTAATCTGCATTTCCCTAATGACTAATGATGTTGAATTGACGTGCTTTATTGCCAGTCAACCCTGTGGCACGTGACTGGCTCGCCTGGAGTGCTGGGAGGACCCAGGCCACCGCGAGGCCCATGCAGGGGCAGGAGACAGGCTCAGGGCTGGGGCAGGAGCCCCACTTTGCTCAAAATGAGTGGGTGTCTGCTCTCTCAGAACGTCTGGCTGGCTGGGTGGTGACTTGGGCCAGGCCTTGACAGTTGGTCCTAAGAATATCTCTAGCCACCCACAGTGGTCGCACCTTGGGTGCAGACGAGCTTATGGTGCCAGGAGTGGGAGTAAAGGATGAGGCGGAGCTGCCCACATCAAAGATTCCACCCTTGTCTCCCATGAGCGCCACTTCAGACCTGTTAGCAAAGAGGTGCTGCCCCATTTAATGGGTAGAGCCCCACAAATGGGGTTGTCTGCTTCTGCACTCAGAATGGGCCCTCCGGTGACTCCTGGCCAGATCCTGTCACCTGCCCTACTGCCTTGCTTCTACTGCCTACATTCCCAAGGGAGGCTGCAGGGGGCAGGGCCTCAGCCTTCACCTTACCAACCAGAGTTGCCCAGACTCAGGTATCTGGCCCTTCCTCCCTTTTTCTCTCTCTTCCACTGACCCCAGCCCCCAACGTGTTCCTCTGGTGGAGCACTACCCTGGTGCCACCACCAGGGCCCTGGCTCATTGTTCATCTAACCGTGGGGAGCCATTGCTGGCACAGATTCCAGAGATGTGACCACTGCCTCAGGCTTGACTTCTTGGGAGTCCTGGGGGCCTCCAGCCTCTACTCCAGGCCCCTACCCAACTGTAAATATGCTGGCTGGGGCCTTACTCTCCTCCTACCTTCCTTCTCTGGCCGCCTCCTACACCAGCTCCCATCCTGCCTAAGGCTGATACAGAGACAGTAGCTGACAAAGGGAAGGTCTGCAAGTGTTGGTGCATCAGGGAAGACTTCCTGTAGGAAGTAGAGGAACTGAGCTGGGCTGGGGGTTAGGAAAGGTTTGGGAGAAGAAGAAGGGGATGGGCAAAGGGCAGCAGTTCAGACTACGCTGGATGTTCAGACATTAGAGGGGAGGGTGGAAGCAGTGTCTTCCCACATCTGAAGGACTCGATGTTTGACTCTGGAAGTGCTTGCTGGCCATCAGGCAGGCCAAGATCAGTGGCTCATTTTCCCCCAGCATCCCCTCACCCAGACATACAGGAGCCGGGGCCACCCTCCTTCCCATGCTGGTAGGTGGGAGCCCAGGGGGCTGCGGAACCAGCTGTCTGGCCACTTGCTCCTCCCCTCCCGTCACTCATTCAGCAAGCAGCCAAGGACATTTCTTCTCCTCTGAGCAGGTGGGGCATGAAGGACACAGAGAAAAGCCCAGAGGAAGCTCAGGGTAGGCCCATGCCACCCTGGACTGTGCACCCATATCTGTGGCTCCCTGGAGGCCTGGGGGAGTATTTGTTGAGCAAACGGCAGCAGCACGAAGGTCACAGCCTCCCTCCCTGGATGCAGGCCCTACTCAGTTCTTCCGCATTCCTCCTCGCTTGCCTGAGGCACAATTGCAGTCACCCCAGGTGGGTTTCCTGGCAGAGCCGTTGAGATTTACAGGGCACCCTCTGCTCCGAAGCTCCTGAGCTGCTACCTGCACTGTCTGGGCCGGGGTCGAACACTGTCTCCAGGCCTCCTTCCTGGGGTTTCTCAGGCTGGCACCACCATGCAGGGCCAGCTCTGGCCTTTACCCTGAAACTTAGGGGAATGCCTTAGACTGACAATAACAAAGCCAGGCTCCTGCTCCATGTGCCAGGCACCACCAGGCTTGCCTTATCACAAGCCTTGACTCTTGGCACTGGGCCTCTCTTGCCCACACCCTGACCTTGGGCTTCTCACCCAAAGGTGAGGCAGCAAATTGTCTGTGTCTGCACCACTCTCTCCACTCCTGCTGCTGCTACCACTGTGACAGCCTGGTGGACAGGAAAGTCACAGTCACCCACTAGGTCTGACTAGGCAAACTCTCTTCTCTCAGTGGTTCAAAGGACAAGGGCAGGAGGGGCCCACTTGTGGTGCCACAGAGCAGGGAACACAGCCAAGGTGGTTTTGCGTCAGCAGTCACTGGGTGCCCCTCACACTGCAGCCCGGAATGCCAAGCACCGAGATCCCCGGGAGCCCTTGAAGCCCACAGGGACAAGCTTGGCCATTTCTGGCCAGGGCCTTGCTGCTTTTCCTCTCTCTCCATTTCACCTCACATCAAATGGAGGGTTGAGTGGATCTCTGTGTTCCTCCCAGCTCCGAAACGTTAAGACTCACTGGCTATGAAATCGAGGCATCAACTGGTAGACAAGTTGCAGCCTGAGCAGGAGAAGCAAGAGTGAAAGAACATTTTTGTTCTGCTTTCTCAGACCCAGTCCAGCCCTCCGTCTGCATGAGGCCCAGGTTAAAGTACAGCTTGCAGCCACCGTGATCGGGGCCCAGATCAGCTCAGAGAAGAAGTGATTCTCTCCTGCGGCTGCCCAGTGGAGGCGGCACAGGGGATTGGAAGCCAGGACTCCAGGCTTTTCCTGCATGGTGCCAGTACCCTTTCTTCCACACACACCAATCCAGCAGCCCCTGCCCACAGCCCCTCTCCTCTGTCCTCCCTTGTCCCCCGCACCCACACACTATTTTGAAGGTGAACTCTGGTTGTGGTGGCTGCCATTCTGAGGTCACCTGTGGATGGAGCCTTTAGGTCAGTCTAAATGACAGAAACGTGCCCGTATGACGATGCTGTAGTCACTGTGCGTAACCAGAAAAAGGTTGCGTGACATCAATGCTCGGTGATCACAGCCGAGACCTGGCTGCTTAGCAGGCATCAAGCTGAGGCCTCCCCATCAGCTCTAGTCTCTTCTCCCCTCTTCTCCTTCCCCTAAGGATGGGGTCTCCATGGGAAACCAAGGCCTTTGCATCCTAGAAGTTCAGTTATGGCCCCAGGGAATCCTTCACTGCCTTAGGAATTCCAGCAAGAAGAGACAGCTGTATGCTTATTTTACAGGTGACTAACTAAGCCTCCAGGAGTCAGCCCATGCTGAGAGCTGTCAGACGTGAGTCAGGGACATCCTGCTACACTGGGAGGACATCTGTGGTCCCCACCTTCACCTCAGTGAAGGGTGGCTGCTCAGGCAGAAGGGGACGGATGGGTGGGTGGGGAGATGCGTGCCTTGGCTCACTCCTGAGCCAAATAGCCATTCCTCTACCCCTCCAACCATCTCTCCATTTATTATTTACGCATTCAGTGTTTGGAGTGAACTGGGAAAGAGCAGTGTCCCTGAAGCCACGCGAGGAAAGAAATGGCAGCTGTGTGATGGTACTGACTTCCCTGTCCCTCACCCCCATATCTGTGTCTCCCTTGTTCTCCTACTTCCGCCACCTACTCAGATCCTCCCTTGCTTCCTCCTGAGGACCTCCCTGTCCATGGTCTGTCCATTCCCAAATCCATCCTCCATGCTGGCTGCCAGGTCCCTTTCTAAAGCACAACCCTGATCTAATCACCAATTGTGCCCCTCCCATAAACACCAACCAAATCCCTTGGAAGAACTGGGAGGGTTTCACAACCTGACTCCCACCTGCCTGAATCACCTCTGATTCCAGAGAGGCGCTGATGAATGTTGATGAGTGAGTGAATGAACAAACAACACACTCCAAACTCTGGGAGGGCTCCCACTCCACAGACATCAGGATCCAGAAAGGCCAGTCTCCAGCAGTGGCCAGAGAGACAGACCTTAGCCTTGCCCTCTAGTCCTGGATGCTGCCCCACGGCTCCTGACTGTGGGAAATGGGCCTGGGTCAGCAGCCTTTACTAGCAGGACCCAAGGGCTCTGGATCTCTCCATTCTATGACTCTTCCAGGAGCAGTCTGGCCAGAGGGCCACCTTCCTGGAACAGGGCTCTGTGCCAGGGACAAGGGCCACTCCCACAACTGGTTGGGGCCCTGACACCAGCCAAGATAACTGATTTATGAAAAAATTAGTTTCTGTGTGAACTGGGCTGTAATCTGTTGCACTGTGGCCTCTTCAGGCCCAGCAGGATTTTCTCAAGTGCTGGGCAAGAGCCTTAGTTCATTCCCTGCCTCAGCTCTTGCTCGATCCCTTCAGCCTCTGGGGCGGCATCAATGACCAGCAAGCCTCCCCCGATGAGGGCAAGTCTGACACTATCTTCAGGAAAGACTTTGAGGGTCCCCGTCCCTCCTCATACTGGGCCCCTTGTACTGGGCATGTCTCCGGGCTTCAGCTGTAGTCACCACCTGGGAGAATCCAATGGAGACTCAGTTCTGAAGATTCACTCTACGGTTTGTAGCCAGTCAAGAGAGTGCATGTGAAAAATTCATACATTGTTGAAGGGAATGGGACATGGAACAACCACTCGGGAAAGAGTTTGGCGATTTCGATTTCTTTAAAAGTTAAAACATACACCTATCATATGACCCAGTCATTCCAGTCCTAGACATTCACCCAAGAGAAATAAAAGTGTATACCACCCACACAAACACTTGCATGCAGCTACTCATGCAGCTTACCTGTGGCAGCCCCAAACCAGACGCCATCCAAATGTCCATCAACAGGTGGGGAGACAATGAAATTATGGTATAACACATACAATGAAGTATTGTACTACTTAGCAATGAAATGAATTAACTATCAATATATGCAACGTGGATGGATCTCGGAGTAAATAGGCTAAATGATAAGAACACTCACAAATAGTAAATACTGACTGATTTCATTTATATAAAATTCATAAAATACAATCTAATCTGTAGTGACAGAGAGCAGCAGATGGTGGTTGCTTGGAGACAGTGGGGCGGAGAGGGGAAGATGACAAAGGGACAGGAAGAACTTTTGGGAGTAAAAAGTGTGTTCACTATCTGGATTGTGTGGTGGTTTCACAGGTATGTACATATGGTAAAAGTCATCAGATTGCACACTTTCAGTTACATATGTGTGTGTGTGTATATATATACACACAGAGACAGCTATATTTATTTATATGTATGTGTGTGTGTGTGCGTGTGTGTGTGTATCAGTCATACCTTAGTAAAGCAGCTCTTTTAGAAGAAGGAAGAGGACAATGAGGAGGAGGAAGGGAAAGTCTTCCCAGACCCTTCCCTCAGTCTTCTATTGCCTTCAGGATACAGGGGCCACTCCGTCCTTTCCAGAAAGGAGTCCCTCCTGGCCACCCTCTCCAGCCTCTTCTCTCATTTCTATCTTTCATGGCAGCCAATCAGTTTACGGCTTCCTGAATGTGCCATGGCATTTTACTCCTTTATGAGTTGTGCATGCTGTCCCCTCCACCAGTGTGGCCCTCTCCTGCCGCACCCAAGCAGAGAATTCCTACTCCATCATCAAGGCCCCGCTCAGTTGTGCCCTCTCTGGGGAGGCCTTCCCAGTCCTGATGAATCTCTGTGAACAGCCCTTTCCTTCTGTGCTCCACAGTTCAGATGCATAATTTACGGTTAGCATCCATCTGTCCCAGCAGACTGTAGGTTCCTTGAGGCAAGGGACAGTATTATGTCCATCCTTGTCTCACCAGGGCTGGGAACACGGGAATGCATGAAGCTTTACTTAGTGAATTCCTTGTGCCCAAGAAGTTGGGGGTGGGGAGGTCAGTGTGGGGTGGAGTGTAAGAGGTTCAGAAGAACAGGAGTTATGCTATGGGAAGAGCTGGGAAGGGCAGAAGGCACAGACTCCAAGGAGAGGCAGGTTGCTTCCCTGGGAAGAGGGAAGACTGCACAGATCAGGCAGGGTTCAGTCAGCGCCTCAGGGAGGGTGGGGGGTTGGGGTGCGTGTGCCCCCTTCCTCCCTGTTACAGGAAAACACATGGAGGCTTGACAGAGGAGGACTGGCTCTGCCCCCCCTCCAGGAGGGGAGGAGCCAAATCTGAGCCCTAGGGTTCATTAGGCAGTTCTAAAATCTTTTTGCTTGTCTGCATTCCCCAGGTCTTGTGGAAAACAGCATGAGAGACTCCATCTACAGTTAACAGCGCAAGAGGGATAGAATGGGCAGCAGGCTCCACCGTGATTCCTGGACACAGTGATAGGTAGAGAAATACCACAAAGAACCACATGAGCTCCTGATGCCGTGGGCACTCCCTGGCAGTCCTGGTCCACTCCCACAGGTGCAGAGGTCTTGAGTGGGCCTCTGGTCTGACAACTAGGCAGGGGCAACCCATCTCCACTGCAGCCTTGGCCTTCCCGTTCTGCTGCAGCCTAAGATGGGCATGTCTCTGTGGTGGGAGCCGGCCCTGCAGGCAGGTGAGTGCTCCCGTTCTGCCTGTTCAATCAGGGAAGAGTGCAGAGGCCAAGCACAGGAGGTCCAGGGGAAATCAGTCTTCAGGATCAAATATGGGAAGATAAATACCCAGAATCGATGCCCCATAAGCTTCAAAGTTGGTAACTAGAGACACCTGTGTGTGCCAGGGGCCTAAAGGCCCTGCACCATAGCAACACACTCTGGAAGAAGAACGGCCAGGAGCCAGAGGCACTGCCTAGGGGTAACGAGCATGGGCCCAAGGCAGAAATGCTCTTGTCCAACTCTGGTCAAACTATTTCCTGAGGCCACAGGCAGCCCATCATCGATGATCATGAATACAATCCTTTTTCCAAAACCCGAGTGACACCGATAGGGACTGCTCCTTTTGTTTACCCTTGAGCAGAACCAGCCATGGGCTGGTTGTTCCTGGGTCCCATCCTAGCTGGTTTAGTAACTGGTTTCCCACCAAAGGGCTCATTAAAGTTCAGTCTCTCCTAAAAGGTACCCTGTGGCACCTCTCTCAGAGTTGGGCCCTCTAATACCGAGTTGCTTGAAAATTTCCCAAGCTGGCATTTCAAAGTGAGATTCTTAAGCCCACACACTCTAGTTTGGGGAAGGTGCTTGACAGTCTCAGCATCTGGGCACCGTCTGTGACAAATGGTCTGGAATTAGTTCTTTCATTTCACAAGCATTTTTAGGGAAGCTACTGGATGCGGGGGTCTCCACTAGATGCCTCCAGGAAGACAGATGGACACCCTCCCGGATGGAGGCTTGCAGTTAGCACTCAGACACACACTGACCCCAACAGACTGTAGAGCCAGACCCAACAAGGCTCCCCGGGGACACGGTGAGTGGGGGTGAGGGCTTCACAACCAGTGTGGGCCTGGAGAGGCTCACACAATTCAGAGAGCTCTGTGAATGGATCAAAGAATGTTCCAGAATAGGTGTAGCCGGAGGAAGATGAAAACAGCACTCGGTTTTCTGTCGTTCTCGTTCACATCTCTCTCTTCAGCAGAGATGGATAAGTTGGCCTTGCCATTGGGTGTGTCAGGGTCAGGGCTGGCTCTGTGGGGAGGGGCTGCTTGAATTCTCTGTGTAATGAAGAGAGGTTTGCCAGACAGACAAAGGGTGGAAGGGCAGACTGGGCCAAGGAAACAAGACAAACAAATCTCAGAAGAAACATCTTATCGGGGAGTTCAAAGAATTCCAGAGAAATCCTCCCCTCCCTACCCTGTCCCCCTGCCACTGCCAAAAGCAGCGATGTTTGCCTCTTGATTCCAGAACGTGTGCCTGAGTCTGGGGCAGGCCTCCGTCCCCTCCCTCTGCTCAGTAGGGATTTCTCAGAGACGGTTCTTACTAAAAGCCCTTAGTAATGTTTTCCTCCAAAAGACACACTGATTCCCCACTGGATAATTAGGACATAGTTTAACCTTCTGAGAACTGTTGTGTTCTCTAAAGAGTACAAACAGCAGAAGCCCAGGGATTAGTCCCCTTAATTGATATATTCTATCTGCATTTGAATCATATTTTTCATTTGGTTAAGAAGTCCACCTTTTTTTTTAAGCTGGATGAATTTGTTCAAAAGGATGTTATGTTATGCATGTGTATAGGGAAAAATGGCAAAAAAGTGCTACATGTGATAAGAAGGTAGCTTTTTTCTATGATGTATTCTAATAATGATTTAGGATCATAGGACTTTTTGTTCTTCCAGACCTGGGCTGCTCGATAGCCAAAGCAGTGATTTCCAACCTGCCCCCCACCCCACCTGACCTTGAAATCTAGGTCTCTCTGGGCTGGGACCCTGCAAAGCACACCGTTAGAGTGGACGTGTCCAGACTGCCTGACCAGACCTCACCCCTCAGGGAACTGACACAAGGGCCATGGGGACAGAAATGACTGAAGTTAAGCTCAGGGAAGGACGGGAAGTTTCCCAACTAACGATGAATGAGGCTTAGGGAACAGGATCCTTTGAGTTTAGTAACTCTCATTGGGGAGAAAATGCTACCCACAGAAAGCAGTGTGTATGAGCTTGGAAACACATTAAAACACTCGGGCGTCAGGGACAGTTGTGGCGACCATGGCTGGCAGGGGTAGTCAGATGGGAGGACTGTCATGGAGAGGGCTGAGGGGTCAGAATTGACTCTGGGAGGTGACTGCACAGCCCCAGGGAGAGGTTTCTCTGGGAATGGACACTCACCCAGTGGACTTCTAAACCCAAGGGGAATATTTTCCCCAGAGGCTCAGCCCACAGGCCAAGTAACTCAAACCACCTGCCCCCAGGGGTCCTTCATGCTCCCCAGCACTGCAGCAGGTGGTCAGGTGCCTCCCCTGTCACTGGCACCAACTCAGCTTGGTTGGGCCGCAGACTTCCAGCTGTGGCATCAAACATTAGCTGGTCCCTCAGGGGTTGAAGGAAGATGGGAAACTCTGGGCATTAGCCCCCAGGGCCTTAGTGTGCCAAGCACACTGCATGCAAAACACTATGCTAGGTCCTTGACCTTTCTTTTCTCATTTGAATCTCCCAGTCACCCTATGAAGTGGATGAGTCTGAGCCCAAGAGAAGGAAAGGGACTTATTCAAGGTTACGCAGTGTGAGAAGAGCTGCTGAAAAAAAATACTGAATGAAATATGAAAAACACCTTTTGAAAGCATCGGTGAACTGGCAAGAGAGAGAAGAGTAAGGTCAAAATTAAGGAGAGACAAGAACCAAGAGAAGTAAGGAGTGCTGAAATCCTTTTGACTCTGTGGGTATTTGTTGATAGAGGTATGTCTGAATATCAGTTTGAATGGCCTTGAGGGGTAATGTGGATAGGTGTCAAAACTCAGGGTCTGTCCCACATGGAGAACGTACCAGGAGACCCTCCTCGATTAAGCTAGCACCTTAAAAGGCCTCACCCCCAGGGGAATGGAAATGAAAGGAAGTGGGTCTGCTCCTGAGAAGTTGTAACTGCAGGCCAGTCTTTACACAGTGTAGCAGCGAGTTGCTATCATTTGGGTGGTTCAGAAACCAATGCATGAATTTAGTTCAAAATGCTCCTGGACTGCTAATACCCTGAGGCACCAGGCAGAAGGATGGGAAAATCCTCTCAGGGGGAAGGCGCCTTCATCCCAGGCCTCAACAATACCTGCCACTACGTATGTAAGTATGCTGGGTGGTACACAAGCCAAAAATGACCAAGCACGCAAGGCAACGATGAATGAGAACCAGCAGAGGCCAAAGACAGTAGACACAGATCTACAACAACTCTGGATACAGGAGTTATTGAGTGCAACAACCATGCTGACTCTGTTTAATGAAATAAAGAAGCTTGAAAATATCTTCAGGAAATAGAAGACTATAAAGATCGACCTGTCAGATTTGAGAAAGAAGCAAATGAAACTTCCAAAAGTAAAAAATATCATAAATGAAATTTTATTTTTTTAAAGATTCTATCTATTTTTAGAGAGAGGGAAAGGGAGGGAGAAAAAGGTAAAGACACAGCAATCGATTGCCTCTTGCACGCCCCCAACTGGGGACCTGGCCTGCATCCCAGACCTGTATCCCAACTGGGAACCACATCCACGGCCTCTTGGTTCACAGGCTGGCACTCAGTCCACTGAACCACACCAGCCAGGGCTCACAACCGAAATTTTAAATGTAGTGGAAGATTAGACTTAGCTAAAGAGACAATTTGTGAACTGCCAGACGGATTAGAAAATAAGCAACAGAAAGCAGCACAGAGAGATCACAAGATAGAAAATACGGAAGAAGGGTAAAGAGGCATCAGAAGTGTGGCCTATGATTACTAGGAGTTCCAGGAGGAGAGGGGAGACAGAATGGAGAGAGGCGATACTTCAGGAGATATTGGCTGAGAATTTTCCAGAATTGTTTAGAGACAGCATTCACGGATTTTAAAAATCCCAAGGAATTCCAAGTAGGATTTTTAAAAATAGGAGAAAAATAAATATATAAATACAAATATAAATGTAAATATAAATATATATATTTATATATATATATATTATATATATATATATATATATATATATATATATATATATATAGAGAGAGAGAGAGAGAGAGAGAGAGAGAGAGAGAGAGAACCAAAGAAAATGTCAGTGTACCTTACACTAATAGCTGATTTATCAATGACAACAACAGAAGCTGGGAGTGGAGGGGGCTGACAACCCAGAATTCTTTCTTCAATGAAAACATCTTCCATTGAATGAGCACAAAACAAACACATTTTCAGACAAACAAAAGCTGAAGAATGTGTAACCAGAGAGCTTTCATTAAAGGATATTGTAAAGGCTCTACATTAGGCAAAAAGAAAGTGACCCCAGATGGGAGATCTGTGAAGCAAGAAGGCATAAAGAGGCAAAAATAAATAAATAAATAAAATAAAGTAGCAGACATGGGGATAAAGCTAAACAAAAATTGGCTATATAATATAGTAATCATTATAAGGTGCTGTGTGGTTACAACAAGACAAAACAGAATTAAAGGGGTTAAACAGACTTAAGACGTTTTAAGATCAGGGAAGAGTAAGGCAGAGTAATTGACTAACTTTAGACTTTGCTAAGTGTGCATGTGGTAATTTCTAGGGTAACCACTAAAGGGGTAACTTCCAATTAGTAGAGGAGGAAAAGGACAATAGTAAAACGTAATCAACCCAAAAGAGAAATAAACACAAAAAATATGAGAAATAGAAAAGTAGAAATCATAAAATAGGACAGTGGATTCAAGATCGACTACCGTGTGTGTGTGATATGAAGCTGGGTCTTGTTCCTGGCTCCACACGGCTTTGGAAAGTAAGCCTCCATTCCCAGGGCACCCCTCCTGTCTGTGACACGGCCCCAGCACCACTTGCCTACTGCGCGTGTCTGGGCGCTATCAGGCTTCACATCCCACCCCTTCCGATGATGCTCGCCCCATCACTGGCAGGCTCCCTGGAGCAAGAGATCACATACGGCATCAACTACGGTCACATGTGGAGCCCCTTCCGTATGCAGGCTAATGATGCGCGCATCACAGCAATGCCTCCATTTACCCCTCACAGTTATGCCGTGAGTTGGTTTTAACATTCGCCCAGCTTTAATGATGAGGAAACGGAGACTTTGAGAAATGAATTGATTTGCCCAAGGTTGCCCAACTATGAAGCAACAAACCCAGGTCTGCTTTAAGCTGGCTTTCAATAATTTTTTAAAGAAGTACTTTCTTTAAAAAAAAAAAAAGATTCTTATTTACTTATCTTTAGAGAGGGGGGAAGGGAGGAGGAGAAACATCAATGTGTGGTTGCCTCTCATGTGCTCCCTACCAGGGACCTGGCCCACGACCCAGGCACGTGCCCTGTCTGGGAATTGAACCAGTGACCCTTTGGTTCTCAGGCTGACACTCAATCCACTGAGCCACACCAACCAGGGCAGCTTTTAGTAATTTTTTAAAAATTGTACACATAATATAAAATTTGCCCTCTGAACCAGTTTTAAGCGTTCCAGTTCAGTGAGATTAAGAGCAATCACATTGTCATGCAATCACCACCAAAACCTCCATCTCCAAAATTCTTCTCACCTTACCAAGCTGAAACTCTGCTCCCATTAAATAACTCCCCTTACCCCTCCCCCAAGTCCCTGGCAACCACCACTCTACTTTGTCCCTTGGCTTTCAAGGATTTGTACAGACTGGTCCCAAGCTCTGGTCTCAGCCTCTACTCAAGCAACGCTGTTCTGCAGTCTGAGCGTGCCCAGCATTGATCCTAACTCCTTGCCTTTGCTTGCAAAGGCCCTCCCCCCCGAAATTTCCTTCTTCAGTTTCCACCCTTCTGGAAGTCTCATCCTAAAGAGACCCTGCCTTAGTGATTGTCAAGGACTTCTTGCATCATCATGTTCAAGTGTGTTCATGTGTCACCTGCCCCGTCAGGCGGCGAGTTTCCTGAGAGCCAGGACTGTGCCCACTTCATCCTTTAGCCCCCTAGAAGCACCCTCTATGGTTCAGGCAGATCCTTTCCCAGGCAGCACAGCTTGGAGGATGGGCATGCTCTCTTAGAGCCTGGCACGTGGACCATACGTGCACGTGCGGTGTGATTGCCCCAACCCCATGCCCTTTCTGTGTGTGAAGCAAAGGAGAAGTTTCTGGGAGCAGTGCACTCCCGAGTGGTGGAAGGGCTGGTTCTGAGCTCAGGACTTCTCTTCCGTGGACCCTCGTTTCTCTCACTTTCAGAGATGAGCACCAACTTCTATTAACCTCAAGCCTCCAGCTGGGAGAGCAGTACGCATCTCTCTGCCACCATTGCCCATTTCCTTTCCAGAATTCATAGGAAAACTATAAACAGCAGCTGGCAAACCTCCCATCTTCCTGCCAAGAACTAGACTCAGGCAAATCAAATCGAAGTGATTCATAGGGATTGGTGCAGCAGGGATGACGTCAGGTGCTGAGGAGATTTGATGGAATGAGGAAGGATCAGACCTGTCTGTGCCTAGGAGCTTACAGTCTAGGCGTGGAGATAAGATACATAGGAAAGCTATGTGGAGGAAAATGGGATTTGGTCTAACTACCAGTTTCAGGCCATAGAGGAAGAGGTTTTGCAAGACTGAGCCTCAAAGACAGTCTTAGTACATACACAGGAGGGCAGCCAGGCCTGTGGGTGTCAGAGTAGGAGAAGGCCCATCTAGCTAAGAGAACCTGGGACCCAAGCTACTTCTCAGGGGGCTGGGCACAGGGGCAATTATGCATGCAGAGCTGAGGAAAGGGGAAGGGTTTGCATCAGGTGAAGGGCGAGGGTGTCTCTGAGGCAACCAGCCTGGCTAGGTGGACAGAAGGTTGATGGAAGGGCCAGGGAAAGAGGCCCAGGTTGGAAATGGGCCAGGCAGAGAACACCAGGCTGAGAAACTTGGGCCTTGATGGGGACGGTGAGGCAGCTCAGAGAGCCTGCTGCACACATCAGACCACCTACTTTCTTTCCTCCACAGACTTAGTGCTATAAGCTGACCCCTGGATCCTACAGGAGCACTCCTAAGGAAAGGCAGAAGGAAAAAAAATAAAGCCTAGATTCATTTGAAAAAGGGAAAACTAACCTCTCTCAAACCTAGTTTTGGACGTGCACCCAAGACCTTATAAATACACCCTTTAAAACCCTTCATCCATGGGAGCTGCTTTTCTTTGAAACCATAAAAGAATGCGGGGACTGCAGCTTGTCTTGTTGACAGGAAAATTCCACATGCAACTTGTAGCATTTACGGGATGGGAACCACTGGCGTGGGAGTAGAAGGTCTGAGCCCGGGTCCCTTCTGGACCCAGGGGTGAAGACATTCTGTGATAAGCCTGTTGAGTGATTTGGGCAAGTCACCGAGTATTGCGAAACCTCAGTTCGCTCACCCCTGGTATGAAGACAACAACCCCTGCCCCACTCAGGAAGGCAGCCTGCCTTGCACACACGTGGGTTTCTGCAAGTGCCGACAGAATGTCAGGCTGATGGAGATTCCAGTTGGTCTTTGAATGCTAAGGGTCTGGTTAGTTCTCCCCGTGGGGAATTCCAGACCCTTCGTTGCTGAAGGAGGCGGATGTCTGGGAAGACAAACTGCCACTAGAACTAAATAGCCATCAAGAATGAAATGGCCTCAGAAGGATGCTGTCTGGTCTTTGCCTCCGTGATCAATGCTGGATGGAGCTCCAGGACATTCAGAGAGGCCTGGGGGGAGTCCTCTGTCCCCACCAAGTGCTTGAGTGTGCAGCAGGAGGTCAGGGGCTGCACATTTGAATACATATATTTGAAATACAAGCCTTTCTGTCGGAAACCTCAGTGACTGGAACAGGGTGGTGGGTTCATGAAGACGTGGAGATGGAAGTGTGGTCGGGAGAGAACAGAATACTAACCCACAGTACCGGGAATCTTGAAGAGAAAAAAAATGACTGAACGAGACCCTTACCTCGCTCTATTTACAAAAACTAAAATGGATCTGGATGGAACTAAAACGACAAAATGACTAGAAGAAAAGATAGGAGAAATTCTCTGTGGTCTTGGATTTGGCGAACATTTCCTAAATAGGACACAAAAAAGCACAAGCTCTAAAAGATAAAAATCCATATGATGGACTCACCATCTTCATCAACATTTTAAACGTTTGTCCTTCAAAATACACTACTACAAAAATAAAAAAGACAAGCTACAGACTAGGAGAAGATGTTTGCAAACTGTATGTTTGCCGAAAAGCACACGCACGGTCACGTGCCACATAGTGAGGTTCTGGTTAACGACAGATTGGGGGTACGATGGTGGTCCCATCAGATGACAATGGAGCTGAAAAACCCCCGTCACCTGGTGACATAGCAGCTGTCGTATCGTCACGGTGCAATGTGGTGCTCCCGGGCTCACAGTGACGCTGCTGCAAACAAGCCTACTGCGTTACCAGCCACGTAAAAGTGCAGCACAAACAATGATGCACAGTAGAACCACAATGTTCCTGGTTTATATGCAGCGTGGCGTGAGAGTAGGTTTACAGTTGCGAGTGCGTAAAACGCAGAGTTTATCTTTGTATTGTTATTTATTAATCATCGTATTACTTTCTGTATGAACAACTGTAGACCTGCCTTTGCCCCACTCTATATTTTCTACACTATACTTTTCATCATTATTTTAGAATGTAATCTTTCTACTTATTAAAACAATGTTTGCAGTAAAACACTGTGCGTGTTATGGCAGCAGCAGCCCCATATATCTCCCGGTCACCACGTCTCTTGATTACCTCATTTTCTCTGGTGACTGACTTGATCTCGTGTTGGTCTGTGCAGCAACATGCAGAACAGCCTTGCAGCCCGGCCGCAACGGGCCGTACCTTGCCGCCGAGGCGCGTGCGGGGCTGGACCACCCGGGTGTGGGTGCACGCATTCTGCGGCATTCACATGACGAAACCGCCTAACGACACTCCGCTCAGAGTGCGTCCCTATTGCTAAGCTGCCCGTGACTGTGTGTGCATTATATATATATTTCTTAACAAGCAAACACACTTTATTCTCCACTTTGGTATGTTAACATCGTTGTTACCTTGTGCCACTTCACTATAGAAATTGTTGCTGCGAAGTTCCAAGGGGGGCTGCAGTGTATGTGAATATATATATTTGAAATACAGGCCTTTTTGTGGGATATGCAGTTTATAAATATTTATATATAATGTATATAATATTAACATAAACAACCCAACTTAAATCTTTTCATGTGTTTACTTGCCACCCGTGAGTTTTCTTTGGTGAAGTGTCTCTTCAAATCCTTTGCCCATTTTTTCCGTTGAGCTGGGCTATCACAGGGACCACTGGTGACCATGCCTGAACCCTGGAGGTGGACGTCCACCCAACCGTGCAGCACGTGAACCACTCTCATTCCTACTGTGACTGTGGAATGCGCGGGGACTTGCTCTGGGAATGCTCCCAACATTGCCGCAGAACTGGATGAGGCAGAGGGGAGACGCTGAGCCACCCAGGCTCACCCTTCAGGTCGGAGCTGTCGGACAAGACGGTCCTGACACAACCTACAGTGAGTCATGAGATCCTGGAGCCAGCCAGCCAGCGCTGTGTGCGAGGTGCGACTGCAGCAGTTGGCTGAACCCAGATTCCGGCCTTCACCACACTGACCTGATTGAAGTCTCTATGGCTCTGTGTTCAGACTGTCATTCTGGCTGAGGCACTCAGAGGCTGATGACCTTGCCAAGCCAAGTTCATAGCTGTCTCCCTTCTGAAAGCCAATCCGGCAATCCTTCATATCAGCAGGTTCTGACTTTCCGAGGGTCAAACACTCAACTCTGCACAAAGGAGTTAATTTTTACTGCATTTAGACTCCACAAGGGGAACTTCAGGGGTGGTGGTCCCCATACATTTCTGTAAACCGAAGTATGGGCTCGGCTAAGGATGCAACTGTCCACCCTTTGTCAATCCTGCCGACATCTGTGATGCAACGTCACCCACGGTGGATTTTTGTCCACCCACTAACCTTACTAAAGGAAAGCTTGATTCAAAAATTCAGCTGCAAAGTGGACAAATGTGTTGGGGTTACTATTTACATGATGAAAGCAAAAACTGTGTCCTCTACTCACAGCACTTCTGACACCAAATGTATGGGTCTTCCCACACGCTGAGCAGTTCTGACGCTGCCTGGAGTTAGCACAGGCCCGCAGGCTTAGTACGGCAGGATGGCTTCTCTTTAGACAACAACTACAAGGGTGAGTCCCCCCATTACCCACACTTCTGTCTGACTTGGCTACAAATTGGGGTTCCCAAGAACCCTCTCTTCAGGTTCCATAGTGTTCTGTATGGCTCACAGAATGCAGGGAAACACTTTACTGACTATTACCAGTTTATTATAAAGGCTTCAAGGCAGGAACAGCCAAATGGAAGAGATGCGTATAGCCAGGCATGGGGCAGGGGTGCAGGGAGTCCATTCCCCGCCAGGTGTACCACTCTCCCAGCCCCTCAGTGGTTAAAACTCTCTAAACCCCTTCATTTAGGATTTTATGGAAGTTCCTTTACATTGATTAAACCATTGGCCATTAGTAGTAAACTCAGTGCCCAGCCCTTCTCCACTCCCTGGACGTAGGGTGGGAGGGACTGAAAGTTCCACCCATTTAATCACACATGGGTGGTCCCTCTATCCTCCAAAAGCCCTCTCCTCAGCGTAAACTCAGGTGTCGATCCTCTCACCTTTATCACTCAGGACAATGTGAGAGTTTTAGAACAGCCAGGAACTGGAGACAAAGACCAAATACCTGCTTCATATTCTATCCCAACATCACAGTGACAAAGGAACTAGTCACCTGACAGAGAGGCATCCTGAGTGCTCATTTAAATCACACGCTGTCTCTCGGACATCCACCAAATAGTGTGGTTTGCAGAAAACTGCCTACAGGTGGATTTTCATGGATGCCTGAGAAGCAGAGCGACTGTGTTAGTGAGAGCTGTCCTCCTCTCTGGGCTCTTCTATGGCTTCATTTTCTCAGGAAGTGCACCTTGACTTTGAGAAGGGCCAGGCTGCAGTGTCGGGGGCAGGAGAAGGGTGTGTGCATCGCAGAGTCTGAGCTTTCTCTCTAGGACACAACCAGTGCCCTGTTGACCTCTGTGACCTTGCTGTGTGCTCTGGCTCTGGTTAGCATCTATGTTCCCCCCTTGGCCCAGTGTCTCTGTAGGCTCAGAACATGGGAGCACCCCTCCATCCTCCCAGATACCCCCAACTGAGCTCAGTCTTCCATGTGGTGGAAAAGGCCTGCTTTCTAAATCTCTCAACCAGGAGACCCCGGTGCCAACTCACCACCTGGCTAGCTAACCCAGCAAATCCTCCTGACAAATTTTAATGGACATCATGTGCCCAGAATGGCCGCGCTGGCAAACGAGTGGCAAAAAACTGAGTGACCTCTCTTCTGACGAAGTACCTGCACCAGGCTCACATTGGCACAGACACATTTCCCCAAAGCACTGGTGCTTTAGTAGAACACGGTCTTTCCAGGAGAGTTCTCATCCCCACTGGCACATGGGAAGATGAGGGCATGAACAAGCAGGGTGCTAATGCCAACTGCAGAGTCGGATGGAGAAGGACGCAGGGTTCTGAGATCTAAGACCTGTCTGTGCCTCGGACACACCTGGTACTGAATGTGCACTGCTCACAGGTGCACAGTCTAAGCAGCATGGGAGGAGGGGCATCAGGGCCCTGACCCTGAGACCACCCACCTCCCTATCAGAAAGCCAGTCTCCCGCTCACATATTTATCGGGTACCTACTATGTGCTGGCAGCAAGGATTCAGTGGTAAACAACATGGGCCCCGCCTGCACATTTTTCATAGCCTCAGCCCTACGACATTAGCTCTTAGAGGTCATGAACCAAGAACTTGGCTGAGCAGACTGGGTGTCAAAAACAACCCAAGTAGAATTCCAGAAAGCAGCTGACATGTCAGCCAAAAGCAAACATGTAGGCGAGTGTGCACACGTGTGTGTATGTCCTAGTCAGGTTCAGTGAAAGGCGATGTCAGACTGAGCACCAAGAGGGTCTGAAGACAGTCGCAGGCTATAGCGGGGCCTCTCCTGGGGGCTAAGGCACTGCTCTTAGTCTCAAAAGGGCAACTGCAGCCCCAGCCTGGGGCCAGAGCTCAAGCAGCATGGGCTGGGAGAAAAGTCTGGGCTTGTGGGGGAAAGCGGGGAGTGCACAAGTGAGCAGAGGGGTTCAGAATGTGGGCCTGAGCAGCCCAGAAACTGGCATAGAGATGACAATCAAAGCTGGGACATCACTGTGTGTCACAGCAAAAGGGGCATACTCGAGTCAGACTGCAGACCCACAGCTGAGTCTCCCACAGGTTGAGAGAAGTGAGAGCCAGAGACCCGCAGTTGCTGCAGCTGGCTCCAGTCTTGTCTTTTCACTCCCCTCTTCCCTGCGAGTGCTTTTCCCAGGCTTTGGCCTCCTTGGCTGTGTCACCTGTGTCCAGTCTGAGCTCACCCTGTGGACTCCACATCAGAGTTGGACTTCCTGGGCTCACCTCCTGGGTAGCTGCATGTCCAGCTGCCCTCCCTATCCTCTGGCTATTTCAGCTTCTGCCTGACCCAACTCTGTCCCACTCCACATCCACTTGCCAAAGCATCAGGTTAGCTGGTCATGTCCCACAGGGCTTTCCCTGATTCCACATGATGGAGGATGGTTCAGGAAGTACAAAGAGGTACGGCAAAGTGCAGGGAACTTTGGTAAGAAACCAGGAGCCACTGAGGAGCCGAATTGGGAGGGGACCAAGGACATCTGGGCAAGAATGAGCTGGAGGCAGGTTTAGTTCAAGATTTGAGAGACAGGGTTGAAGGCAGTCATCATGAGTGAAGATTGTAAGTCTCCTGGAGATCCCAGCGCTGAGCCGAGAGTGTTGTGAGCTGCTAAGCAAGGTCTGAGGCCAGGAATCTGAGAGACTATAGGGAACTCAGCAAGTGGCTGGGGACAGTTGTCAACTCGGGCATCTTTCTCACCTGGGCTCACCGTGCTCTTATCTGGTAGCATCTCAGAACTACTGCTGGCCCCTGAAGCGTCAGGGCAAAGCAAGCCAGGCAGATGGGACTGGCCAGCCAAAGGGAAGCTACAGTGACCAAGACAGCTCCTTGCTGGGGGGTGGGGCAGGGGAAAAGCAGCCTGCTGGGTGGTCTGGAGAGAATGCTAGCTCACTCACCTTGCAGCCCACGCTGGGCTCTCCCCGGGCCGCGGCACTCTGTGGGTACGGCACTTCAAACAGTCTTCTCAGCTCCTACGGCCCACAAAGGGACAGTAAATCATCCTGAGGAATTCCAGGTTAACTGCTCCCGTCTGTCCATCATCTGAAAAGTGGGGCAGAGTTGGGATGAGACATGAGGCACACTGGACAACTCCAGATCCCAGGCTCTCGAGACATCAAAGATGAATTCGGTTTCAGAAACATGTAATCATCCCCCAAGAAGAATGTGGCTCCAAGGCTCCTAATAAATGAGAATGACGCTGAGATGCCAATAACCACCGGTCCCACATCTACGACCACCTGCAACGGCATGGGCCATGCTGACCAGGGCCAAGGCAGCAAGAAGCCCAGCCCTGAGCTGGGTTCTGCCACGATCCGCTGTGGGATCCAGAGCAGATCACTTCTCTCCTGGCCTCAGATTCCTGATCTGCAGAACACTCCCTGCCCTGTGTCAGGCTGCACAGGGAAGCCTCGCCCACCAAGCATGGCTCCTGGCTCACGCTGCCTGGGCTGAGCTCTGGGTAAAGACTTGTCTGGGCCATTTATTTTCCCGTCGGAGAAACTGAACTTCCTATAAACATCTGAGGCTCGTGGATGGCTCAGCCAGCACGCAGGGGCCTACCTCTGGAAGCAGGAGATTCTCCCTACATGGTCCTAAGGGACCAAGGACAGCTGAAAAGAGAACAGAGAAGGGAGAACCAGACAAAGGCGCATGTGCCCTCAGAGACATTCAGCCTCCTCCCCCAGGGCGGAGGGCTGGGCACCGCCAGACTCGCTGCTGTTCCTGAGGAGACAGAGTGGTTCAAGCTGACAGCTTCTGCAGCTTCTCCACTCTGTGACCTTGGCCAAGTGACTGTCCTGCTCTGTGCCTCAGTTTCCTCCCCTGTCAAATGAGAATTAAGTGAAAATATGCGTTAAACAAGTGTTATAATAAACACGTCACGAAGGTCACTTCTCTCCTCGCTTTCCTGCTAACCATACCATCACCTCATCTCTAGGCAAGGCAAGAAACTGCCCCGTTGTTCTCGGTTTATCATAAGGCAATTCGGAGTCTGACCCCCAGGCTTTGGGTGAGACAGTTAATGGCTGGCTGTAAAAAATGCGTAGCTACGTTAGGAATAAACAAAAAAGTGGGTTTTCCTTGTTGGTTCTTTTGCAATCTACTTTTTCCCCCCTAGCAAACCCTACCACTAACAGAGCCCACTATTTTGGAAAGTTGCAGTGAATAAGAATATCAAAAAACTACCTTAGCCCAAATAATTTGTGTTTAGAAATGCCTTTTGAGGGACAAATATTTATTTTAAAACAGCAGGAATATTAACACATTCACATAAGCAGTATCTCTCCTACAAAGTCTTTTAGCTATTCAATTTTGGGAAATCCCAGAAGTCTTTTCAAATTTTCCATTCTGACCCAAATCCATTTCAATTCACTTTGAGAGTGCCTTCTACTCATATTGAACAGAATATGAAGTTAAATTTTCTATTCTCAACATTTGTTGAGAAAATAATTTAAAACAAATTCAGATTTGTTCAGAAACGTTTTGAAACTAGCTTCTGCACTTTTTCTTATTGTGCCTTATTGTTATTTTGGTTGGAGTGCAGTTTTGTTAGTCAAAATTCCCTTACTTTTGCTAGCGATTAACATGCTGATTTGGCATTTCACAAGGTTAGACAAGAAGCCACACATTGGATTAGTCAAACGGAGCTGCAGCTGGCTTCGCCTCCATACTCCTCCATAGAACTGTTCTGAGCGTTATTTTGGTACTTGAAGCCTCAGCAACGCGACTTCGGCCACAGTGAACAACGATACGGGCACATTGCAAAAACGAAGGAGCCAAGAGAAGAATTAGGTTAAGTGGCTAAAGCCATTGGGGGGCAAAGGCAGGAGCACAAACTCTAAACACACACCAACTCGACAATTTGGGATCTTTTTGCTGAAACTACGAATCCTGTGCCAATAAAACTTAACACACCCACACGGGGCCCTCCAGAATATGGGAAGCAATGGAATTTGGGGTACTTGGGTCCGAGGCATGTGACATTCAGGGCTGGCTGCACAGGCCAACGGCCAGTGCAATTGCACAGGGCCCTGCACTCTGGATTTAGTGCTCGACGGTCGCTACCTCAAAATCCTTAATTTTATCTCTGAGTTTGTGTTTTATAAGTGAAGCCCCATAGGACAACAGAGCATGTGTCTCAGTTGACTCGTGCTCATGCCTCCCTGGGACAGGCTCCCTGCTGCCTGCCCAGTGGCCACAGCCCGTTGGCAGGGGCGTGGGGTCAGGCCCAGAAAAGGTCAAGGTTGGGTGTGTGTGCATGTCACAGGCTGGGCCCCAGGCACTGTGAGGGGTTGTGCTCAAGCTGTGAGTAGCCCTTGTGCCTGAGGAAGTGCAACATTAATATTAAATAATGAACTTCAAATTCTATTGCAGGTTGAGAGAGAAACTGTGGGGGAAAGGGAACAGCTTTTTTCTGCTTTTTCAACAAGGGGCTCCACTTCCCACAAACAATGTAGCTGATTCTGGCAGCAGTCACTTGTAAGAGAAAGCTCCAATCCTGGGAAAGTTGGAAATAGCCTCGGTGTGAAGCGTGCGGCCTTCTCCCAGCAGGCCTTGCCTTAAGCAGGAGGACTGCCGGACAGCACTGAGGACCCGGGCGGGCCTGGAACACCGGCCCCAGGGTCTGATACAATATCCACACAGCCATGCGGGGTGTGCCAACAGCCGGTGGCCACCTGGCTGGGAACAAAGGAACGAATATGACTCGCTGGACTGAGGCAGGTAAGGCTTTTGTCTTTAGCTTTGGTTTAAAATGTTGGGGACTATGATGCACACTGGTGGGAGTGTACACTGGTACAACGTTTGGGAGGTCACTCGACATTCACTAGTAAAGTTCAAGATGCACACCGTAGACAAGTTCTGCACGTGTTCACAAGGAGACAAGTATGAGAGTGTTACAGCAACACTGTGGGAAAGATCAAAAACCTGGGAGCAGTCTTAATGCTCATCAGGAGAGGGGATGTGGTAGATACCCATGTAGTGGAATACTACAGAACCATGAAGACAGATGAATTAGAGCTACATGTGTCGACATGGAAGACTCTAGAATGTACTATGGAGCAGCCCTGTGGGCACACGGTCTTTACGAGGCACAGCTCTGTGTCCTCCAAGTTGGCTGAGTCCTGGAGCAGGGAAGGGGATGGCCTCCTACAGGAGAATGTGAATCACACACAGGGCTCACCCGCATCCAATCCTCCAAGGGTCCGATGCCCACATTTCCGTTCTCAGAAATTCGCTCCTCTGGGTCATGGCTGTGTGCTGTGTTGTAGATCAAAGAGACCCCACGGTTTCCAGTTCTACACTTCTCTGCTGGGCAGCTACTAGCCATAGCCCAAACCCCTTCTCACTAAGCGGATCATGGAAGGAAGCCAAGGCAGGGTCAAGAACAAAATTTGGGGGCACGCCAATATTTAAGAATCGATCAGATAGAGAGGTCAGAGGAGGCAGCTAGAAAGGGTCGGGAAATGCCAATGGAATCACAGGAGTTTTAGGAGGAGTTACAGAAACTGATCACATATCACAAAGATAGGTTGGTTTAGGTGAAAAAATTCATTTAATAACTAGACAACTAAAAGGCCACTGGTGACCTTGGCAAGGGCAGTCTTTATCGAAGGAAAAAATAGAATGATGGGGGTGGAATCCAGACTTGGTGGGGAGCAAAAGTAGCTGAGGAAATGAGACGCAAGATGTGGGCTGCCCTGACCAGTGTGGCTCAGTTGGTTGGGTGTCGTCCTGCAAAGCAGAATGCCACTGGTTTGATACCTGGTCAGTGCACATGCCAGGTGGCGGGTTTAGTCCCCAGTCGGGGAGGTACGAGAGGCAACAAGTTGATGTTCCTCTCTCACATCAATGCTTCTCTTCCTCTCTTTCTCCCTCTCTTCCCTTTTCTCTAAAAATCAATAAATAAAATCTTTTTAAAAATGTGGGCTAACTTCAAGAAGCTTGTTTATAGCAGGGCAGGGTGAGAGCTGCCAGGGAAGAGAAGATACAGGTAAGATTTTCTAGAATGAAAAAGAATTGTACTTGTTGTGTGAAGAAAAGGAAGCAAACACAAGGGAAGGATTAGAGAATCAAAGAAAGGATAATTTATCGCACTGGATCCTGGAAGAGGCAAGAGAGAGTGGGAGGGAGATCCTAAGAGGAAGGCTGGTCTCGGAAATGTCATGTAAATCCTCTTAGAGGCAAGGAGCTGAAAACGTGATATGCGTCACTCTCCTAGAGAGGCAGAAGTTAAGGTCATTGGAGGCCTAAGAGACAGTGGTAGGTGGATAATTTGAGGAGAGTTGGATGGACAAGCAGGGGCAGCCACGGCAGGGAATGAGACTAGTGTCTGGCCAGGTGTGAATAAAAGAACCGGCAAAGTGTTGCCTGAGTTGGAAACCACATCTCTGTGGTGGTCCTGATTTTCTTTTGTCCCGGTAGAGCTTGACAGCTCTGAAGTCCCGCAGAGAAGAGGGAAGCCTGGATTATTCCAGGCGAAGGTAGAGAGAGAGGGTACAGCTGGATATGGGTCTTAAGGCCACCGAAAGTGTTGGTTAGACAACAGCAGCTCTGGGGACAGCTGGGGTTGGCAGACGAAAGACACTTTCCACTTTTCTTTTTTATAAGGGATGATAGTGTGTTGTGACTTCGAAGATATGTACTAAGAAAAGCCATCTGAATGACCGAAGTTGACGTTTTCAACACGGAAGTAGCAACCTGCATCTCAACTTGCTTCTGGCTCGCTGACCAGGGTCAAGTGCTTTCTGCGGGCACATGACCTTGTCAGCCTATGTCTCCTGGCCTCATTTCCGCCCACAAACTCAGAGGTAAAAATGGGATGAGATTCTTGTCTTTACTTCCTACCCCTATGCGTGTGACTGGTGCCAAAGTTATATAAAAAGAAGAGTGTATAAGTTTCTAGACATGGTACTTTGGTCAACCTGAATTACTGTTGAGAAAATGACTAGGTTGAAAACTATTATGCCTAGTCATTGCTTTTTGAGTAAGGACATGCCGCCTGACACTGCAGGCATGGTCTCGAACATCTTCAAATAACTTTGCTAGTTTTTCAGGATTTAGAGATGAGGTCTACTTTGTTATGCTTTATAATTTTAAACTCATTTTCAGACAATTATTCCTGTTCCACAGTGTTTATATTCATCAACAGTCAGAATTATCTAAATATCCAGTGATAGGATTTTTTTAATAATTGTCTTTTTTCTTATTAGGAAAACAGTGCATGCTCATGACAGAAAAACTAAAAATGCAGACAGATAACCGGAGAACTGAAGGGTGTGTGCACTCCCTTCTAGAGACACCACTGCTAGTCAACACCCAGGAGCATGTCTTCCAGCTCCTTCCCTAAGCCCACCTACGTTGGGTTCACACCGTGTTTACTTTTCACAACCACTTATAGACTTTAAGGCTGGATTGCCTTAAGGAATCCAGCTCTCCAGGCTCAATCCCCTATCCTCACTCCACACACACGCTGGCCCTGTGCCCTAGGGAAGGAGTTCTGGAAGCAAGGATTGAGAGTGCTGTGAGGCTAACCTCAGGAGAAGAACGACATTGTGTGCTCCCCCTGGAAGCTGAAATGGCCACATCTGCTTCAGGGACCGCAATGCTGCCACTGAGTAATCGTGTTTACAGACACCCCTAGACATCTGTGGATTATCTGGAACCTTGTGGTTTGTGCTTCTGGATAGCTCCACAAAGCCACATTGGGTCCCCCACCGGGGACACTCAACTCATAGCTGAGTGGAGCCAGTAATACTTGAAATTGAGCCATAACAGACTAGGAACAAAATTCAAAAGATTAAACAAGCTGCCAATGCCAGCAACGATCCCGCATGATTGTTATCGTGAGGTAGGGTGGCAAGTAGGTTGAAAGTAGGCAAGTAGGACTTTTCCTCACAAAGTCCCCCAGCGTGCCCCTACTTGGCCCACTCAGGAACAAAGGGATGTGCCCCACACCCCCAGACGAGCTGCCTTCCTCTGCCCACCGTCGAGTCCTGTGACCCTGCAATATGAGTCTTTAGTACGGGAAGACAGAACATGGGGAGCTTCTTTCATGCCTGCCGGAACACAGCAGTGAGCTGCATAGCCCATGCAGTCTCCAAGAAATGGATGGGTAAGCTGGCCTCAGGGCGCCGCGATGTGTGTGGAGAGGACAGAAGCCCAAGCAGAGCAGGACTTTCATCTTGGTTCTGCCCTGTTCCAGACCTTGAGAAAGTTACTAATTGTTCTGACTCTGCGATTACTTGCCTATAAAATAGGGATCTTTGTAGGGTTATGAGGATTAAACTGAGGCTATGTAGGGAAAACAGCTGGCACCTTACTTGGCGTACAGGTGGTGCAGAGAGTATTAATTTACCTCCGAGCCCAGTGATCCCATTCTTCCTGTCTGAGACTTGCCACAACCTGACCAAGAGCATCCTGAAGACTGGGATGAACAACTTTCATTCATTCAACCAGTATTTACAAAATGTGCCTATATGCCTAGCATCCTGGAACACTGACTTCGCTGAAAGATTTTTTAAAAATACTATTTCGCCCTGGCTGGTGTAGCTCAGTGGATTGAGCATGGGCCTGTGAACCAAAGGAACGCGGTTCGATTCCCAGTCAGGGCACATGCCTGGGTTGCAGGCCAGTTCCCAGCAGGGTACGCATGAGAGGCAACCGTACATTGATATTTCTCTCCCTCTCTCCTTCCCTTCCCCTCTAAAGGTAAATAAATAAAATCTTAAAAAAAAATACTATTTCAATATTAAGACAAATGTTACGGAGAAGATGCAAAATTTGCATTAACTTTAAGCAACAATAGGATTCTTTTGCTCATGACCCAGACTTCCCAGGGACTCTATACCCCAGCTTGAAGATGCTAAGATGTCCAAGGACATGACCTCAGGCCCAATTCATACAGATCTCCGCATTTTCCTACAGTGAGTCATAAACCAGATGTGATGTGGTCCATCCCTAGGAAATCGGGGTGGAAGAGAACTGGTCTAGGGCCAACCAGCCAATGACACAGTGAGCACGAGGGCGTCCCCAGAGCCTTGCTTGCACATTCTGCCTTTCTGACTTGCAAGTTATCTTGGGGCAGACTCTTCCAAGATTATTTATCTCACCCTCAATTCTGAGGAAGGACACGCCTATTTCAAGGAAATCTGCTGCATGTCAAAGTTGTTTTCCTTACTTCCATTCTATCCTCCTGCCACTTCTGGGGTTACCCTTCAAAGTCATATTCTGAGGAGTGAACTGGAGGCGATGGTATCTACTTCCCTTTGCTATTGTGCCTTACTAAACTCAGATCTGGGGGCTCCTCTTAGCACAGGGTGACTGGGGCCGGGAACCAGATCTCCTGCCTTCACTTTCTAATAAGAAAAATGAATTAATCGCCATGTTAGCTAATTTCAGTATTTGACATAAAATAAACCAAAACATCACAGCGGTGACTATCTCTGAGTGGTAGGAATATAAATGGTTTCTATTTCCATCATTTTGCTTACCTGTATTTTCTCACTTTTAACAACAAGCGTGTTTCTTGATGATTTTACATTTTGAATTCAAGCTCAGAAATCAAGGCAGAAACTCACAGAATGTGCTTCCATAGGACAGAAGACTAGAAATTTAGTAACTTCTTTATCAAGCTGAACCAAATTCCAGTTTCAACTTAGGTTTACAAGATCAAATAAAATTGCTTTTGAGGTGGAGTTATTTATCCAACATGCCCGGCATACGGTTAAGGTTATTGTCTTATGAATCAAAATCACAACAAAACTAGACTTCTGGCCAAGATGGAGGCGTAGGTGGGAACACTGTACCTCCTCTCACAACCAAGATTAAGGACAACAAATATTTATAAACAATAACACAACCAGAACACAGAAAATTGAAATACGGAAGTCAACAACCATTCAACCTGACCGACAGCATCACAACTTGGCGACTAGGCTGCCCCACCCTGGTGAACACCTACGGCTCCGCCCCTCATACGCAACAGGTGCCACCTGACCAAAAATGACTCAAACAGAAGAAAAGCTCAGAGCCCCAGAGCCAATACTTTTGAGCAAGCAAGAGATAGCCAACCTATCAGATGCACAGTTCAAAGCACTGTTAATCAGGATGCTCACAGAATTGGTTGATTTTGGTCGCAAATTAGATGAAAAAATGAAGGCGTTCATAAGTGAAATGATGGAAAATGCACAGGGAACCAGTAGTGATGGGAAGAAAACTGGGACTCAAATCAATGGAGTGGACCAGAAGGAGGAAACAAACAACCAAGC
>PVKM010013405.1:0-30303 GCA_004027735.1 Carollia perspicillata
TTCTGGGATTTCCCCCAGCTGAGCCTGTTTTTCTTCCATTTTACCCCAGGCTTTTGTGAGTTTTTGGAACCAAGACTAGAGACAAAGTTTCTGGCTTTTAATGACTTCGGTAGATTAGATGTGAATCAACCATTTCAAAGGGTCAAATCATGAGGAATGCTGTCTCTAGGTTCTTAGTAGTGGTGCACTAAGGACAGGGTGATGGAGCTTCTGCCCTGGCTCAAGGCTCCTCAGTAGAACTTAGATCAATGAATAATGTTTTCCGGGAAGCATATTTTATCACTAACATTCTTTGAAACTGTGGACACATTATTATTGTTTGTAAATTGTCTAGAGACCAAGCACCCCAATGTGGATGACTCCCAGCATCCTGTGATTGGGATGCTACAGGCAAACTGTAATTGTGCAGTAAATTCCAATACAATATAGCAGCCTGCTGCTGATTATGAGATGAGATTTAGGCCAGAAGTCCCGTGAAGGTGAGATGGAAATAGGGTCTGAGCATGTACCCTGTCTCTGTTCTATACTGATTTTCTTTCCCAAAAGACATTCAAATTTGTTTTTTTTTGCTTAGGATTTATAAGAATATTCTAACCCGAGCCTAAGAATAAATATTTGCTTTTTTATAAGCTCATCATCTTGTCTTAATACTATGCCAAATGTGCCCTGGGAGTAGAATAGTTATTTTTTTAACTTGGCTTCTATTAATTTATTTAATATTTGCTATTTTGGATACAAAAACGGAACTGGTCAAGTCAAATGATTCAGTTTGGCAGACTACTTAACTGTTCTGGCAAACAAACTGTCCCCAACATAAATCCATTCTGAAGTTCACAGAGGTTCAATTTACGAACCAGTTGAAATGAGAGCCTAGCTGAAAGGACACAGCTGATTGGCAGGTTCAGGACGAGCAGGATAAATAAAAGGCAGCAGCAGAATATCTGTGATGGTCAGTGATACACCATCCATCTAGAACCACACCTCAGTGCTTCTCAGAGTGTTTTCAACATGAGTGGCTGCCCATTTTTAAGAAATGGCCTTAGGTAAGTATTTGTCTTTAAATATGGTTAGGTTCTTAGAAATGCTGAGTATGAATACTTTAGTTTCCAAATTTCAAGAGCATTGAAAACTGTCACCCTTGTACCCCTGTTTAATAATTTCTTTTTAAATAATTAGCAATAAGAGAATTTTAATCACTCATATCATTAGTTCCTGTGTTTTCTCAAGATCTATTTTTTCCATCACTTATTTAATCTACAGGCATCCTTTTGAAAAACTGTCTTTAGAAGGCAGTGAAGAAGATGAATCACAAACTGGTATAAATAAAGCCAGCAAAGGAGGACTTATCTATGGGGATTATCTTCATGTAAGTGGCTGATTATCTTACAGTATTTAGCTTCCATTGTGGGGTGTTTTGTTGTTTTGTTGTCCTTTTTTTTCCCCTCAGTCATCAAATAGTTTTCTGGCCCTAATAATACTCCTTCTCATAAAAATTTATGCTTTTCACTTTTTTGTTTGAACAATTCAAGAGACTCATATGAAAATTAATCTCTCCAACAGAGGTATAGTGAAGACAAAGAATGTAGAATCTGGGTAGAAGAGTATAAATGATTAAATTAGTGTAGAGGACTGGAAAGTATTGTACAACTTGTATAAATAAGACAAGGTCACTAAATCTGAAATGATTCCAGACAAAAAATCTATTTTAAATTTCTTTTATAAAGTAGAAATTTTTAAGGCAAATATTTTCTTGACATCATTAATAAATAAAAAAGGGATGATACAAATGAGGTATTGGAGATTATTCTGGGGTACTTTTTAGCCTGTTTGTCTTCTCTATTGTTTAAGAAGTGAAATGATTAGAACTCTTGATGACTTCATCAATGAAGTTCTAACGATGAGCTGATGAAGAATGCTAAGACCTTAGAATAGGCTTTTTAGGGGAATAGAAGAATGGAAGTTTCAGAGTCAGCTAAGCAAGCTGTCAAGCTTTTATCACGCTTTCTCAAGAGATGGAAGAACTGTGCCTTGCTTCTCAATGAGTGTAATAGCATTCGTATAATAGATCCTACCAAATATAAAATTCCTCAGAAAAAATAAAAGCCACAAATTTAACTCACTATTTATGAGGAGACTCATTAATTGTTTAAAAGAAAATACAATAGAGTCTGAGAATTTGAGAATTTGGGTTATTTTTTCAGTAATGTATTCTGCTTCATAGTAAAGTTGATAAAAACCAAATTTTCCAATATCAAAATCAGTCACTCATTTTTTTTAGTTTTATTGCAACGTGATTAATATATAACATCATGCAAGTTTAAGGTGTATACTTTGTTCATTTGGTACCTTTATATATTTCAATATGATTATCAGTGAGGCATTGAGCTGACATGTCTGTCACATCACATCATTACCATTTTTCTTTGGTGTGGTGAGAATATTTAAGATCTGCTCTTTTAGGAACTTTCAAGTATATAATACAGTGTTACTAACTATATGTAATCACTATGTTATAAATTGGATCCCCCTAACTTATCTTATAACTGGAAGTTTATACAAAATCAGGTTTTCTATTTTGTTTGTTTAAAGTTGGAAAAAATTTTGAAGGCACAGGAGCTTCAAAGTGAAATAAAAGGAAATAAAATCCACGATGAACACCTTTTCATCATAACTCATCAAGGTAAGTTGCACAAAAGTTTGAACAGTAACTATTCCACAGACATTCTGCATCAATAATGAGGAAACTACAATTATTTTAACTATAAAATGTAAAGCCCACGGGATCTGCTTTGTTAAAAATGTTCAAAATATTTCGCTGTTAGATAAATTCTTGCAGAATGTTCTACTGGGATTTGAAAGTCTTCTTTATGTTACTTCACTGCTAATTGGATCAGGTTGAATTTTTAAGCTTTGCCCTCAATGCAATAAGACATTTTTCTTGAAATTGACAAATAATTTTCAAGCTATATGTTATTATTTTTCAACTTGGAACTTTAGAAAACTGCTTTCTAGAAATACGTCACTCAAATTTATTATGACTTTACATACTCCCATATAAATCTGGTATTTAATAAAAATGGAAATTTTGTCTAAAATGTGTGTTTATCTTCTTTAGACTTAAAACCTCCAGGCACTGTTTTTGCTTCTTTTTCATGTTTCAGTAACACTTTGCTCTGCTTTAATATTTTTGTCTTTTTCTGCTTTTGAAATGAGCTCTCAATTACAATATGTCAAATTGCATTAAAAAGTGCCAGCCACTGGCACAGAATAGAGAAGCCCTCAGGTAAGGACAGAGAGCAGCAACAGGTGGCAAGAGGGGCGAGGTGATGGAGCAGTGGTTACAAATGTTCACAAGAAGCTAAAACTACCCAACAAGTTGTGCCCTGATTTTAGCCCAGGTCATATTAGTCTCTACCTTGGTGGGTGGCCTCAGTGTATTTGGGCTCAGATTCTACAATTTCTTCCAGTGAAGAGTTCCTGATTTGAACTGATCACAGGGTGGTACTGGACCATCAACTAGTTATTCAAAATGCTGTTGTAGACTTGATAGATGTACTGCGAGACTTCAGCAGCGCTACACTTCAGCAACAGCATCCATTTGGGGTTTCCTGGCTGGATATGTAGCTTAGCCAAGATCCAAAGGCCATTTAATGGACGTCAGAGGTTGATGCAACATGCCCTATCCTTCCGAAATCCTCTTGGCAATTGTTGTTTTATGCATTGCTGGAAATAGGGCCAGCATTTTAATGACGTTCCTTAAACTGACACTGAAGTTCATCCTTATCGGGAATATTCTTCCATATTGCAAGGAAGACCTGGCTCTCCATTTTGCTACCATCTACAGAAAGCACATGGAGTGGGATGAAGGAGGCATCTATTTTGTTTTTCACAGGCACCTGAAGGTTATTCAGAGGTTCCAGGTTCATGACTGGGCCCAAGGGTTTGAGAGGCAGGGAGACATCAATGCTCTGGTTTGGTGTCAGTGGCGAATATTTGGCCAGAGGAGTGCTGGGGATGACACCAAAGCCATTCTTGTTAAGCTGACACCAAATTCTCATGTGCTGCAGAGCTTTGTCTGGGAAGTGCGTTTCCATATAGATGTGCCCTTGGTGATGAGTAAATGTTTCAGAAATTCCCAAGCCTTTAGCCTTTACTGCAGGCAGCCAGACAGCCTTAGGAGCCACATTTCCAACAGGTGCCATGCTTATCCCTGTACAGAGTTCAAATTGATCGTTCAGACCACTGCTTCCACAGCAACGGTAGGTTAAGGAGCAAAGGTTGCAGGTACTGATGATGGGATAAAGGATTGTCCCACTGACAGACTTCCTCCAATGCCCCAGCCAAGATCACTGCCAAGCAGATTGTCTAGTCCTCCTCTTAAGAGATCCACTGCTCCCACCTACATGGATGATTCTGTGGCACACTGATTGGGGGGCTGAGGTCAAGGATTAAAAGGTCCCCCAGAAGGTCACTTAGAGAAGGAATAACGGTTGGTGGCTGGTCCAGGTTGGTGGCAGTGGTGGTCCCAACATAGTCAGTGGTTTTTAATGTAGGAGTCCATAACTTTGGGAGTTTAGAAAGTCCCTGAACTCTTTGAAATTGTATGCAAAATTTTGTTAATATATGTCTTAAAAAGGTCTGTGACCCCAAAATACTAAGATCTCTAACCCTAATGCTAACCCCAACACTGTGCTAAGTACTAAGGGAAATAGATGAGTAAGACAACATTTTAGATTTAGACTGTTCATATATGCTTGTCCTCCCTTAGTATTCCAAGTTCCCAGAACCCAAGCTTTGTCAAATACATTAGGTTAGTAAATATTGAATTTTCAGTTTATACATAAAGTTGGGCATCACTTATGCTTCTGTACATACCTCCATCTTCCAATGGGAAGGTAGAATTAGATCATGTACTATATCCTAGAAGACTTAAACAATATATTTGTTGAGAGAAATCAGTGTAATAACAATAACTATAAAGCATATAAATAATACACATTACATATTAAAACATTCAATAAGAGGGAGGTATTGTACGTTTATCACTAATATTTGGTTATAGCATAAAGAGGGCTGTCTTGATATTTATTAATTTTTTAATTAAATTTTTATTTCTTTCAATGTATTAACCATGCCTTTTATATAATTATGGTCAAAGAGGCTCCCAGAATTTCCCAACTGACAATGGTTTTCTCATTGCAGCTTATGAACTCTGGTTTAAGCAAATCCTCTGGGAATTAGATTCTGTTCGTGAGATCTTTCAGGATGGCCTTGTAAGTTATTGTCTTAATATTGGTTTCTTACTCTTTTTAGAGAATGTAGAAAATATTATTAATGAGAAAAATTTAATACCAAATGGTGAAATTTTTACTTAATGAAAAGAAGCTTTTCAGTAGACAAGAGTGTTGTCACACTTTCCCTGTGCCGTTACTACCCTGAGCTCCACATTGCATTCAGGTTCCTTCCTTTTTAAAAAAATTTAAAATTGTTTTAATCCACACCTGAGGATATATTTATTGTTTTTTAAATTTAACTGTTGTTCAAGTACAGGCATCCCCATTTTACCCTCACCTTTACCCCTGACCCCAGCCATCCCCACTCCCCACCCTCGATCCTACCCTCCTTTGGTTTTGTCCATGTTTTCCTTACACATGTTCCTGAAAACACTTCCACCTTTTCCCCCAATTATTCCCTCCCACTTCCTCTCTGGTTACTGTCAGTTGGTTCTTAATTTCAGGGTCTCTGGTTATATTTTGCTTGCTTGTGTGTTTTGTTGGTTAGGTTCCACTTATAGGTGAGAGCTAAGTATATAAAGCTGGGTGGTCAGGTTCCTTTCAAATTTCAGTTTCAAGCCCCTTGTTTGGAACCATTTTTTTTTTTTGCCCTGAAGAAGAGTTGTTTTAGATGATGGTAGATTTCAGAATAGCTGATATACAGCCTTTAATTACTAAGTACCAGAATTGTATTCCTAATGAATATTTGTTAGGGAAAAAGAGGAACAATAATGAGGAAAGTAAATCGGAAGAGAAGAAGAAGGTAGGAAAAGAGTAGCAAGAGGTAGAAGAGAAAAGAGTTGAGGAGGAGGGGAAGCCAAAGAAGAAAAAGACAAGGAGGACGGGAGTGGGAGAACAGCGGAGGCGTGGGTGATGGCAGAAATCTGAACTGCACGTGCTGGCCTCCACCCTGCTTCCTGCTCTCACAGCCTGCCAGACACAGGGCATGGCCGCAGGTGCTCTACCAGGAAGCCCCTGCTCAGGAGGGGCTGGGAAAGAGAGAACAGCCATACACAGACAATGCTCTTCTTTATATGTGAATACATTATCCTTTTAGGTCAATAGCAGCTAGTCCTTCTGGAAAGAGCAGATTAATCCTCACCTTACCTTTCCATGTCACCTTGACCTTTATTCCTCAGAGAAAACTTACAGGAAAATTGTTTAAAATTAGTGGGTTTTGTGTTCCAGAATTTACTCCTAACTTGCTTCCGTGTAATTTCCTATTTTTAAAGAAAGAAAAGTGATTCTAATTTTGCAGACATTCCCTGCACACAATCCAGTTACCATTAGTTCAACATACACATACAAGGGGGACCCCCAAAACTCAGAATTTATTTATAAAAATGTGTATTTATTCTTACATGTTTACATTCAGTCACCTTCCAAGTACTATCCATTTAATGCGAGACACCCATTGAGCTGTTTTTTCACTGTCAAACAGTTTTGGAACTGAGCGATTTTGGTGCCTTTTGGTGCCTCCTGCTGTTTTGTTTCACTTCTTCCAAGTCGACAAAACATTTCCCTTTGAGGACTTTTTTTTTAATCTAGGAAAACAAAACCAAGTTGCTTAGGGTGAGATCAGGTGAATAGGGAGGGTAGGGCACTGGGGTCATGCCATTTTTAATCAAAAAGTGCTGAACACTCAGCACTGTGTGGGCAGACGCCCTCAGTAAATCACCCAATTGTGAAATGGGCAAATGTTTTGGAAGAGTCTTCAAAAAACATTCACTGAAGCCAAACACAGCCTCTCACAGCAATTCCAACTGGTACACTGACGCAGATGGGTTCCTAGAACACTCACCTAGCAGGGGAAGCCTACACTATAGAGGGCCAGCCCTCCAGAGGATAATTTCTGTTTTTTTGGAGTCCCCCCTCCTACTTAAGGCAAATTTTCATTCCAACATTCTTTTTTGAGATAAAGATAAAATTTGTAGTGATGTACTGTTTGTAGACTACGCTTTATCTTGTAAAATCTAGAATTGATTACTCAAAATTTTATTTCTTACCCATCAGGTCAGGGATGAGAGGAATATGCTTAAGGTTGTTACACGAATGCATCGAGTGGTGGTGATCCTTAAACTACTGGTACAGCAGTTTTCTGTTCTGGAAACGATGACGGCCTTGGACTTCAATGACTTCAGGTATGCACCTGTGGC
Source organism: Carollia perspicillata (assembly GCA_004027735.1). Classification (NCBI taxonomy): domain Eukaryota; kingdom Metazoa; phylum Chordata; class Mammalia; order Chiroptera; family Phyllostomidae; genus Carollia; species Carollia perspicillata. The sequence goes on from PVKM010013405.1 coordinate 7,430, forward strand.
TTTGTGGTAATGCAGTGGGGTTGACCTTCTCTCTGTCGTGGGGTCAAAAGAGAACTTGTGTGTTGTGTCACAAGAGGATTCTGTTCTACTGACACTTTGTCACTATGAGTCCCTGGGAATCTTAATCACAAAACATTTGAGGAGATATTAAAACATTTCATCATTTAATTTTACATAAAAATGTAATGTGATCAATTAATTTCAATGCATCATTGTGCCATGATTTCGCCCAAAAAGAATTTGAGGCCACTTATCAAAATGGCTAAAATGGCTCATATAACTCATATAACTAAATTTCTAAAAAATTAAAAACTAAGAAGAGAAACTGGAGTGATATATAAAGAAGGATTTCAGCAAAATTATCAGAATAAGTTGTGGATTGATTTATAAAGTTTAGCTCTACATTTTTAGGCAACCAAAATCGTATATATATATATATACATACATATATAAAAAAGCTTTTTTATATACCAAATTTGAAAGATTTCTTAGACCATTAGGTGCATTTGATGGTGTAATATGCCATCCAACATGTTTGACAATGAAAGAAAATGTAAAAGAATTCCTTTGTGGTTGATTTTAAAAAGTATAGTCTTGGTACCAACGAGATGAAGGATGCTGACAAAGAGGTGGCTGTATAGGGTAGGAGTAACAACATTTTGATTGCCTATTTTGCCCTGTGGAACATCCCCCACATTTCACTTGTAGGATCTTATAGGTGATCATAATAGTTGTAGGTAGTGATATCATCACTAACATTTTAAAATGTAAGTTTTAGGAGGGATTGAATGTTTATAAATTATAAATAATCTTTTAGCATTATTGAAAACAATATTGTTCCATGTCCACCTGTCTTTAAGAAAAAAAGTTAGCACACACAATGTAATATTTTACAAACTGTACAAACACTTCAACTTTGAATTGATTGACAGATATCAACAATGATGTTAAAGTAGCTCATTTCCTTTGCTTCAGCAACTCTAGGCAGTTGTGTGCCTGTGTTCTTGATGATATCTAGGGGAGTGAGACTGAGAGACTCTCACAATAGATAAATCATTACAGTGATTGACAATGTCAACACTTTTTTCTTTCTCTTCTCTTCCTCTATTTACCTGAAAGAGAGCACTTATCTCCAGCATCTGGCTTTCAGAGTTTGCAGTTCCGACTATTAGAAAACAAGATAGGTGTCCTTCAGAGTTCAAGAGTACCTTACAACAGAAGACATTATCGAGATAACTTCAAAGGAGAAGATAATGAAGTGCTACTTCATTCAGAGCAGGAGAAAACACTTCTGCAACTAGTGGAGGTACACAAATACTATTCCTAAGGTCTAACTTAATACATTTTTCTTCTTTCATTTTTTAAATTTATATTTTATTGATTATGCTGCTACAGTTGTCCTAATTTTTCACTCTTTGCCCCCTCGACCCAACACCCTCCACTCCCTCGTGCAATCCCCATACTATGTTCATGTCCATGGGTCACGCATATAAGCTCACTGGCTACTCCATTTCCTATATTTTATTTTACATCTTTTTAATTCAGCTTCCACCAGATAAAAATTGTATAACTCCTATCAAAGTTTGGTCACAGTAATTGTAATAGGAAGAGAAAGTATTTATACAAAGACTTAAATGTGTAAATTTAACTAATTAAAGTAATTAAAGCCCTGACTGGTGTAGCTCAGTGGATTGAGCAAGGGCCTGTGAAGCAAAGGGTCACAGGTTTAATTCCCAGTCAGGGCACATGCCTGGGTTGCAGGCCAGGTCCCCAGTAGGGGGCGTATGAAAGGCGACCACACGCTGATGTTTCTCTCCCACTCTTTCTCCTTCCCTTCCCCTCTTTCTAAAAATAAATAAAAAATATTTAAAAAATAAAGTAATTAAAATGTTAAGAACTCTCTTGAGAATTTTAGAAATATCAATATAATCAGTTATATTGATGTTAATATCTAATCTTTTAAACATCCCTACTGAGCAACATTTAATTACCTGATTTTTAAACTAAGTGTGGTTCATTATCTAATGAGCTTTAATTTCTTCAAAATGCTGTGGGTAGGGTGGGGGAAAGTAGTGGTGGGAAAATGGAAACAACTGTATTCAAACATCAATAAAAAAGTTTAAAAAATATTGTGTAATCGAATAGTCCCACAAGCTGTGTATTTTTGTGAATTAAAGTATATTACTAAGAGTATATACTCTTCAGAATTTTTTCTTTCATATTTTAATCCACCATGGGTCTATAACAGTTTTGAGAAACTTTTAATTTGTTTATTCATAAATAAATTATTAAATAAGTATTGTATTGTCTTGATTTCTCTTACAGAGAATTTTTCTTTGCAGATGAAATTTTTATTTTAGTGAATTATGGAGTTGGGTTAATATATATAATGTGATATATCAGCTTATAAAGATAAGGAAAAATAATCAGAAAGCTGATTTCAAACCAAAAATAGGTTAAATGAGAACCCACAGAGATTCAGGACTTAGGTTTTATTTAGATTAGATTAAAAAGTCTTGTATTAAAATAATCGAGTATTTAAATAATTGAGTATTAAAATAATTGAGTAGTTAGTGGGCTTCAGAATTGTTGATTATACCATGCTCTGCATTTATTGCATGTCATAATTCCTTCAGAACCTAAGACATAAAGTATTTATAGAATAAACCAGAGACTTCATCAAAACAACATAGGCATATGTTCATAGGTATATGCCATATTTTTCAGACTATAAGATGCACCTTTCCCCCCAAATTTTGGAGAAAAAGGGGGTGAATCTTATAGTCTGAATGTAGCTTACCTGGCTCTCTGTGGTGGGGGCAGTGGTAGAGCAGGGTCACAGGTTATTAAATATTTTATCACATTTTTTGCTTCAAATTTTTTCCCGTATTTTCCTCCTCTAAAACCTAGGTGCATCTTATGGCCCAGTGTGTCTTATAGTCCTAAAAATGTGGGTAGAACAAAATTGTGATTTGTGATAACATATTTATAATAAATAAAGAGTAAACATTAGTGATACAATTTCCTGAAGGATTAAGAGATGAAATATGATAGATTTCTATTTTTTAAATGAAGAAATTGAAAGGAAAGAAAGTGTTTACACACAAAAAACCTTATTGCATATATTTCTCAAATCTATGAAAATTTTCTGTTTTCAGTTCATAAATGCTAGTTATAATATATCTTACATATTTAAAATTTTATAATATATTAACTTAAAAATAATATTTACTTAAGGCATGGCTGGAAAGAACACCAGGTTTAGAGCCACAAGGATTTAACTTCTGGGGAAAGTTGGAAAAAAATATTGTTAAAGGCCTGGAAGAAGAATTCACAATGCTTCAGGTATTTATAACGCTATACATAAATATAAGTTTACTACAAAAGTACTGGGAATTTTTAAAAAATAACTATCCACTTATCTCTTAAACTTTCACTTTTCTTATGTTCTTTTTCTCTCATAAATGTATCTGCTTAGAATATATTACATGGTTAATTTAATTCTATTTATGTATAATAACAGTTAAGTTTATTGTAGGCAAGATTTTATCTTTAAAAATAGATGAGATTAATAGACCTTTTTCATTTCTATTGAAAATTTTAGATTATGACCAATATCTAGACAGAAGTAGGCTCATAAAAGACTTGTCAACTAACATAGAATTTTCCCTTGGCTATGGGTTCCTCTTAGTGGTTCTCAGACAATGTCAAGTTTCTCGCTTAAGAAAATACTGTTGATTCTTCATGTCCTTCAAATTACAGGCCTCTTCCTTTCTTCATGACTGAATACGCTGAAGTGGTGTTTTAATTCTATGTCTTGAGAGGCTGTTTTAGGTAGTACTTCATGCAGGGACTTTGAAGTTACACTGCATGTATTCAAGTTTCACCTCCACTTCTTAACCATGTGACATTGCATGTCTTCTGCAACTTCTCTTTGCTTCATTTTCATCATTGATAAAATAGAAAATAAGAGTATCTACTTCATGGATTATTATGAGTATTAGAGTAATATTTATAACGTGTTTTAGAACAGTACTTAGCATAATTATTTCTTTTTTCTCATCTAATCTTTAACACGATCCAGTCTGTCTTCTTGTCCTATGATTCACAATTGCCCTCCATGTACATAAATCCAATAGCCATTTTTTATCTTCACTTTTCTTGAGCAAACAGTGACATTCAATACTAATGCCTGCTTATTCTTTCTTAAGCTCTCATACCCCCACCCCCACCCCCACCTTGGATTCGGTACACAATATTCCATCTTCATCTAATTCTCTGGTCCCTCTTTCTCTGCCTCCTTTACTGGCTCATTTTAATCTGTCAGACCAATAAATGGAGGCATTTCCCAAGGCTGCTTTAGCTTACAGATTTGTATCCTTTCTCTGTGCTATTTCACTAGATGAACTAACTCGTTTATAACCACTGCTTCAAATCTACTTATACACCAATGATTCTTAAACATTTACCTCTAGTATAGATATCTCCTTACATTTCAGATCATATATTTAACACCTTAATTTATATTCCTCCTGGTCTGCTCAAAAACACACTCATTTAAAAAAAAAACTTCAAAAAATCAAAAACTTCTTTCCATCCCCTCTAGTATCAACTTGGTCTTCTCCAAGTTTTTCTCCCAGGAACTGTCTAGTTTGTCAAGTCAGACACATATAATTGGTCCTTGGCAACTTCTTTCCCAACCACTTCTTCAAATTATCATGGCATGCTGTTGACTTAACCTACTAAATAGCTCTTAAGTATCTTCTTTTAATCTACCAACACCCATCAAGAGCAGATTCTCATTGTTTTCCACCTGGGCTAAAGTCGTATTCTTTCAACTATTTTACAAGGCTACCTAGTATGGCTCCATTTCCATTTACTCTCTATACTGCAGTTTGAGTGAACTTTTCAAAATGCAGATCTCACATTTTTTCTTTGATCGAAACTCTTTGATATCTTCTCATTTTTTCAGCACAACCATAAAAATCTTTAACATAATCTTCAAGGAATTTCATCATCTTTTATGTACCAATCATACTAAATTTTCTTTAAGCTAAACTTAGTTGTTTTGAATTTACCACCATATCCTTTTATATCTTGTTCCCTGGGCTTGGAATAGTCTTCCCCTGATAATTCCTTTATATTCTTCAAGTCTTGGTTCAAGGAAACTTCTTCAGAAAGGTCTTTCTTGACCTCTCTACTACTATAATTTGTCATGGCACTATACTGCTCCCATATACCACTGTGTGTTCATGGTCATGACTTAAGGCTCAGGTTATTATTTGTCCTATGTTTTATTCCCACCAGATAATATATTGCATAATATCAGGGGATTCAATTTTGCTCATAATTTTATTGATCACCTGAGCATGACATTTGCTTAAAAATAAATATTTTATTGGCAGCATTATGTATACAAGGTTTTACCAAACAGTTTGGTTTTTCTGAGGAATTGAAGATAATTGGGTTAACTAATTTTTGCTCCAACTTAACTGAGTTGTAAGTAGAGCATGTGCTCTATGCAGAAAAGAATTTTCTTAAGCCAATCAATAGATATAAAATGAATAAAAATATCTCACCTTTAACAGGAACCTAAGCAACTAAACAAACAAGCAAGCAAAATATAACCTAAGACATTGAAATAGAAAAGGGGATAACAGTATCCAGAGGGGAGAGGGGAGGGAATTTCAGGGAAAAAGGGAGGGGATTATAGGAACAAGTATAAAGGACATATGGACAAAAGCTAAGGGGGGTGGAAATGGGAGGGAGGTGGGGAGCACTGGGGGGGTGGACTGGGACGGGAGTAAAAGACAGAAAACTGTACTTGAATAACAATTAAAATAAAAAAATAAAAAAATAATAAATAAATAAATAAATAAGAAAATAAATAAAAAATATTAGGGTGAAATATTGCTGAGAAATTATACTTACAGAATTTAATACTGAATATAGAGTTTCAGTTGTGTTTCTAGTTTTTCTGGCTAGGAATTCTTACCTTTTCCTAACTGGAATTGCTTTACTTACTGTGTTAAATAATTTCTGTCAAAAAGTAGATCAATATTGATCACTTGTATCCAGTTATATCCTCTTGAATCCATGAAAAGACTATTTGAGATTAACAGATTACTTAAACTAAAATAGAAGGGTAGAACTAGTGACTGTGAAGAAGAGTCCTTCTCATAAGCCATAATTTCCAAGTTCTAATATTAGAGGAAATGGTAAATATTCCTAGTACAACCTTTCTGCATCTGGCAAATCTACTTTTCTCATGCAATGTTTTCTAAAATTAGAATTTACTCTCTCTCCTGAAAATACTAATGCAGTATTTTCCCCAAAGGCTACAAAAGAGTCAGAGGAAAAAGAGGAGCAAATGGCTGAATTTCAGAAACAAAAAGAGATATTACTCTCCTTATTTGATGAGAAACGCCATGAGCATCTCCTTCATAAAGGTAGTATTTTATTCTAAGGTTTGTTTCCCAGCACTTTACTACTGTGATGTCAAAAGATCAAACCCCACTTGGGGGAAATGAAATGAAAATTGGTATTTCACTCATAGAAACAAGAATTGGTTAATGTTATCTATTATATTAGCAGGTTTAAGTGTCCCTTTTATCGCCAAAACATTGGTAGAAATTTTCATACTATATCAGACATGAGGGATACCAAGATACATTGAAAATATTCCTTCAAGTAATTCATAGCCTAATAGGGACAGGAATACAACAACGATGTCATTGTAAATGCTACAGTAGCAGTAAGAGGGAAGGAGTAACTCCATTGGAAGGGTGAGGGTGGCTTAGCCAATGAAATATTTCTCAAGTTGACCAAGAAAAACACACATTTAGACTTCCAGCATAATTAGTATTGAGATATTAGTTTTTTAAACTAATTGACCATGATAATCAAAATACTTTTACTATTTAACTCCTTTCTTTGATCTGTTTGAAACTTTATGTTTATTTTTTATTTGGAACTTTTATTCTAAAGTACCTACAAATCTTTTGGGAATGGATAGAAGTAAAAATTAATTTTTATAATACAAGTATAAGGGATAGCAATATGTGAAATTAGTGTGAAATCCTATAAGCTGAGGGGTAGTCAGCCTTGGTTTTCTATAGAACTTCCATAAAGAATAGCAAAATCTTGTTTTCCTACAGATAGAGCAACACATCAATTTTATATAATGATTATGCTCCTAAAAATCAAGTGATTTTAAGTAATTCAAATAATTTTAAGTAAATTATTAAAAACTACTTTCAAATGAAAGTTGGAATAAGTCTTGTTTAACTTCTTAAAAAGCCATCATACTATTTTACTTGAACAATACATTCTATCATGGAATTTAAGCAGTTTCTATATATATGGCTTTCATAACATGTTTAAGGTTTTGAGAATTTAAGGTATATATATATGTGTGTATGTATTTAACTTGCCTTTTAAATTCTAATATTAAAACAATGATTTATATGATAGTATTCCAATTTCAAGAGAAGATATAAAATTTTTAACCTAAAAGCCACATTGTTTTCTAAAAATATAGAACAATTATTTAAGGTGATGGTGCCAAATTAATATGACTACCCTAAATGACCTATTAAATTAAACCTCGCTGTGTGTCTTGCAGGTGAAAGACGGCTGTCATACAGAGCACTGCAGGGGGCCTTGATGATATATTTTTACAGGTAAAAGCAAAATAGAAAAGAAGCAGAAGTTAAACTGAGGATTGGATATAGATAATGTTTCAAGTATAAAGCCTATAAATTGCAATCGTAGTTCTAATAAGTTATTTAGTTTTGGAGGAAAGCTTAGGAAATAATTCATTGTGAGGTTTAATGAGGTTTTGTCTTTCATAAATAGCAAGGGTATAACTTTATTTCTGTAGTTGGTTTTAAAAAACCCATACGAATTAATCAAATATTCTTTTAGGAAGAAAGGACTCATTGACATGGACAACGGTGTGGTGATTTCTGGGGGGTGGGAGATAAGAGGACTAAATGGTAATGGGGAAAATACAATAAAGATTAATAAAAAAAATCCTACTGTTACATGATATTGTGTCCAGAAAGACCACATGCTGTCTGCCTCAGAAATGGTCATGGAATGCATTACACCTTTAAACAACATGGTGGAGTTATTCCTATTTCATAAAGGAAAAAAAGAATGGCTAAAGTGAAAACACCGTGTAAACTGTCATTCTACTTATTTGGCAATTTGAAGTACAATTGCCCTCACTATTTAACGCGTTGGAGGTGTCCTTTGAAAGTCCACGTACTCTTTCATATGCATTAAGATCTCACCTTCATGTTTCATGAATTAAATGAATCAGAAGAATGGCAAAATCAGCACACTAGCAAAAACACCTCTATTTACTGGGTATTTTACTAATTTGTATTTGTTTAATTTGTAATCCTCTCAAATAATTTTTCAGAATGACAACATAAAGCAGTTTTTTAAATTCTTTTCTAAAACTCTTACTAAATATATGCCACTCAAGTTTATGTATCCAAAGTAGAAAATTTACTGAGAGGGTTGAAGGATTAGATATATACTACACATTTATATATTTTGGAGGAAATAAAAAGCAGTCTTTGTTTTTGAGTTTTAATATCTTTGTTTGGAAAATGTTTGTGACTATACCAGTTGGAAAAATCTGAACTAGTGTATATGTCTGCCTATTAATGAGGATCAAAGTTAGGTGTGACTCTGGCTGGTTACTTCATTTACATTACATGGAATAGTCTAGACTCTTCACACAAATGATGTAAGGTGAGAGGCAGTGTCACCATTTTTTTGATGAAGAAACTAAGACTGGGTAATTCAGCGATGCCACAGCTTCTAAGAGCGAAGTCGACATTTATTTTCAGGGCCAGTGGATTATAAAAGTCATACTCTTCCCACCACACTTGAATAAATTTCTTCTTATGTCTCCCTTAGGGAGGAACCTAGATTCCAGGTCCCTTTCCAGTTGCTGACTTCTCTCATGGACATTGACACACTCTTGACCAAATGGAGATGTAAGTCTTCCCCTTCATCCCTACCCCCATAACTCTTCTTCTTGATCTGGTTCCTGTACACATTTTCTCCATCTGCCCTCCTTCCTGCTCTCTTTTTTCCATCTTTTTAATGTGTGTTGTTAAAAGAAAACTTGACAATTATTCTTTTCTAGGGTCCACTTATCCAATATACACAAAGGCACAATGCCCGGAGCCCACAGTAACCTTGGGGGCCCATAAAAATATTTTATTTGATAATCAGAAGGAAAAAATAAATTTTTTCTTTAATAAAAGTAAATGTTTTACTATATAATTGTAACTTATTTGTCTTTATGCCAATATAGTTTAAATATATAATTTTAATATTTTTCTTCATGGAAGAAGAGACCCATAAGGAAAAATGACCAGAGCTCATTAAAATTGTACTATGGCCCTGCTCTCCCCTACTGTGTTCACAGACTAAATGTAAATATGGTTGGAGACAAATAGGATTCTGAACCAAGTGGGGTGCCAGGCAACCTGTGGGTCTCATCTGGCTCTCACAGGTGAACGTTCCATATGGCTAAGTGGTAAGGCGTGAGCCCTTCTCTCAGAAGCAGTAGTCATTATTGACCCTTTCTTTTTAGAACATTGTGGAACTAATAGCAGAAAAGTATCCATGGAGTTAATTTGTGTGTTTGCCTAGATAACCACGTGTGCCTGGTGCACAGGATGCTGGGCAACAAAGGCGGCACTGGTGGGTCCTCAGGCTACCACTACCTGCGTTCCACAGTAAGGTAAAGTCAAAGACTTCTTTCACTTATTTGACAAAAAGTTTTGCAAGTGACAGAACAGGATTTGAACCAAAATTTGACTTCAAAGGCCAATGCACTTCTGCTATAAAACTGCAACTGTTACAATAGTGGACTAACAAACACAAAAGCAATTTTTAGTGTTATAAGCACTCTGATGACATTTACTGTGAATCTTAAGATGGTATTTCTATTTTTAATCCATTTGTGTCAGTTACTTGGCAGCTCCTTTGCAGGTGGGAAATATTATCAAATGGACAACTAAAAAGTCTGGATGGTTTAAATTCATTATTTTGAATACTGTACTTTAAAGGTCAGAAACAGGACAATAATGAGAGTAGGTTGTACTTTGAACCTGCCTGGTCAAGATCAATGAAACACGTCATATGGTTTTATGGGCATGAACTTTGGATACAGAATAAAAATGGAGCAACCTTAATGCTAATAACACTTAATATAATACATGTGGTATATACAACATGTAACATACACTATTGAATACTAATTATTTATGGCAAAAGACTGAGAAAATGTTTTGGTGAAAAGTTTTAAATAGTTCATTTCAACAAATCTAAAACATCTGTATGTGTTTTTTTCAGTGACAGGTACAAGGTATTTGTAGATTTATTTAATCTGTCAACATATCTGGTTCCCCGACACTGGATACCGAGGATGAACCCCATTGTTCACAAATTCCTTTACACGGCTGAATGTTGTGACAGCTCTTACTTCAGCAGTGAAGAATCTGATTAAAATTGTCTGCAACGATCTATGAAGAACACAGATTTCTGCATTTTTTTTCTATGAATTTTCATGAATGCAGTGTGCTAATGTAACATGTGTATACACATAGTTAAGGACTGTGGTGCTCTGATTCAACCTCAGAAATAATTTTATTTCATCTGTTGTGATAAGACTAAGTACTTTTGTGATGGCACAAGACATTGAGATAAGAAATCAAATCCGTTACATTCTAACATTGTACATAGTGTATTTTCCTATTAAAAATCTCGTGTCCCCTGTTTACCTTAGTGTAACCACTTCATGTAATCATTCTCATTGTTTCATATTTCATAAGCTTGCAAGCTTCCACTATTTCAAATATTTTATGCAGCAAAATGTGTCATTGTGTACAAACTTATTCAATAAAAAAGATTTTGAAGTAATAAAAATGAGTCTTTGTGCAATATAGTGTTTTGAAAACATTCCTTGTATTTGTTAGGACTCTTGGTGATCAGTGAAATCTGTGTGAAGCCTGCCTAAAGGGGGTTTACCTGATAATTATTTCAGCAGCTTAAAGAACTGAGAGAGCCCGGGAGATCCAAGTCCATTGAGACGGGCCCAGTTCCTAGGGTACTGCATTCCTGGAACACTTTGTGATTCCTCTGTGTCTCATCTCCTCTGTGCAGGTGTAGGCTTTAATCTTCCCCAGTGCAGACCCACTCTTCCTCCCTCAGGCTGGGTCTCAGTTTTAGCACCTCTGAACTCCCAGAAGGGCAAAGGAAGCCTCCTTAGCTCTAATGCTTGTGGTCTGGGAGGGACGGTCCACTCAAATTCATGGGATTGAGGCAGGAATGAGAGTTCCTTCAAGTGAAGGATGTTCTTTCCAGGAGAAAGGGGAGGTAAAGAGACTAAGCAATGACTCAGTTCATTTCTAATAACCATTAGACTTGATGTTTAGATCAGATATAAGCTTTAGTCTTCTTTTCCTGGCTTGGCTTGGATATTGGCAACACTTAATTTTTTGCTATGAGAAGAGTACAAAATATTATCAAAGAAATCTAAAACTTACATCGATGTTGACCTAGGTTACTTTATACATAGCAAGTAGCAATCTCTTGTTGGAATTGAACTATTCTTTAGTCTCAACTACACATTTTTTTCTTATGAAGATCATATTGTTCAGTCCATCTCTAAATTACATTTAATTGTTTTTGCCTGTGTGGCTCTGTGCATGGTGTGCTGTGGGGGAAACTGTGCAAGTCCCCCCATCTGCCATGGATGAAAACAATATTACCAAGACGTGATCTGCTTGGGGAGGGGAGGTAGTCAATCTCTCAAAGGAGAAGGATCAGGAGTCCCCTTCCTCAATGGTATTTATTAGGATCATAACACACAGGGATACAGGTAAAGCTCATCAATCAATGTCAGGTGGCAAGGATCAAATGATAGATAACATTTCAAAGAAATCTGAGGGCTTCATCTAAGTCAGTGTCTGTCAGGTAAGGAGGTTACAAAAACTTTAGGAGACATACTCATTTCCTGCCTGGACCCTTATCATATGAATGAAAGAACTCTTAGCAAGGCAGGCTTCACAGGACTTTATAAATTCTTTCTTAGGCCCGATCACCCCGGAACCCTCTCTAGTGGGCAGAGGGCTACACCCCCTCCCTGTCACAGATTCAGGATTAAGTGGATTAGAGCCAGGAAGTGCTTCTCCCAGGTGGAATGGGGACTTGGGCTATGTCAAAATAGTGGGGGGTGAGGGTTCTTCGCTCCCTCTTTGCTGCAGGCCCCCTCCCGAGTCCTTCCTTGATGGCCTCCCATGTGATCGTGTCTGGCTTAGGTTGCCCCTTCTCTGTGAGGGGTCTTACCCATCTCTGACTAACCCACCAGGCAATGGAGGCCAGAAATGACAGAAGCAGCACTCTTGCCAGGAGATAAGCTTTGTTTCCTCAGTGGCTCACAGTCCAGAGGTCGCTCACTCAGCCTTGCCACGGGTGTCAGTTACAACTCCTCAAACCAGGTAGAGTGTTTCCCAACAGTGTGCATACCCATGTACACAGTACCTCCTGGTAGTTAGGCTGCAAAAAGTGACGAGTAGCAGGGTGGCTAAATCAGTACATCCTGGCCCTGCCATTTAGTAACTGTCTACTTTGGTGCCAACACAAGTTTAAGCCCCAGTTTCCTATCCATTTATAATGGGGATAAAAGTACTTATATTCTTCGATTTTCTCCTCAAGCAATGAAACATATGTTAATAGATGTTCTGTCACCAAGATGCTTTGGAATCTTGGAATAAATTCTATTTTGTCAAGGTTTATTCCTTCAACAGACTAAATCATTTGATTTAATTTTAATCTATATTTCTTGGTGTTACAAAGTCATATAGTTGTGAGGATTTTTTTCAAAGGATATATCAGTAATTCTTCGTGTACATGTCAGAACAATTTGAAATGCCAGGTTCTACCCTTGCCGTTGTTCAAACTTGCTTCTAGTGCTGACAATCCACTTTAAATAACAACTCTTAAATGGATCACAAAGTCACTGTAAAGTTGCCTACTTTAGAATTCGCTTTGACATGCTGGTGAAATCACCCCCAGGAACGTCTTCATGGTTTTCATTGTGAAGGCTAATTACTATGTGTAGATCTCATTGCTTTTGTCTTAGCCTCAGCGGGTGAACTTCAAGTAGTTTGTGATGACTGGAGCACAGCATATGCCTACATAGAACCGCAGAGGCTGAGATGAGAAGGAGCTCTCATTTGCAAGAGTTGGCATGTTATGTTTTAGGCTTCAAGGAGTCTCTGGTTTAAACAGGGGAATAACCCGATAACATTGTCTTTAAGAAATGTAAATCCGAGGAACACAGAGTAGGTGGATTACAGCAACATCAATCAGAATCATCAGGAGGGCTTATTAAAACAAAGGGTTTCACAAATCCTCAGGTATTTTCTGGTCTGGGGACTATACTTTTGAGAACCATTGGATTAAGAAACACGGGTTTATGGGTACACTCAACCTACTGAACTACACCAGCCAGGACTGGGTAGACTACTCAATAGTGGAGATGACATACTAAAGAACATGCATCAAAAAAGGAACAGTAGAAATGGAGAGGAGGCAGGTGACAAGGTGACTGGTTACTAAGGTATAATTGGCCTGATTAAATATCTCTAAGGAGATTTCCCTTAATTTTACCAATTGGGTGACTACTTCATATTGATGCTATTAACTAATAAAGAGAGCCTAGGAGGTGTAGCCGTCTTTTCTTTCTTTTTTTTTGAGACATCGAGGTTAAGGTGTCTGTGGAGAAAACCAAAAATGAAGCACATAGATGTGGAGCAGAGCGGAGTCTTGGGTGAATGCAAAGCACATTAACACTGTGTTCACAAATGTAAGCCACACACTTCCGAAAACAGTCTTCCTAACACAAAGTCGAATAAAGGCTGTTTTATTATAAATGTCATCAAATCCAGAGCAGTCTTGAGGTATCAGTCATTTTGTAATTTAAAATTATTTTTAGCGTTTAAAAGAGTATCAGAGAAGCACTTATATTATACAGAAATCAGTAAGTGAACAAGAACCTAGTTCTATTTGACATACTTAAATAATTATAATATTAATCCATTAAGCTATCAATGTTTATCTTCCTGGGACATTTCTAAACCCAAGTCAACACATATTCTTTTGAGATTGGTTCTGGTTGGTATAAGAAAAAGAAGTATAGTGTTTTGGTTTTGATTTTCATTTCTAATAAACAGGATAGATACACACCAAAAAGGAAATAAAAATAGGATGTCTTCAACTTTTTTTAGTGATTGCTTCTACATTTAAAGTTTCACTTTTGTAATATATTTTACATTACAAAGCAACCTGGAGAGATTGAGCGGGTGGGGGATGGAGAGAGAGAGAATGGGAGAGGAGACTCATGGCCATGGACAGCAGTGTGTTGACTGCCAGCAGGAGTGTGGATGGGGGAGGTGGAGGAGGGTAAGGGGGCGATAAATGGTGGTGGAAGGAGACTTGACTTGGGGCGGTGAACACACAGTACAATATACAGATGATGCATTGTGGAATTGTGCACCTGAAATCTATATAATTTTGTTAATCGGTGTCACCTCCATAAATTCAATAAAAATTAGGGAAAAAAAGAAGCAGCCATGAATTTTGGAGAAGAAATACTTACATATGTAGTCTTTGATTAGACTTTCTCATATAACATTTAATACTGTTGTACAATCAAAAGATCAACTCTTATGTTATGAGGTTGTTCTCCAGCCACACGTGATGATTTAGGGAAGGAACGTGGCCATAAAGAACTAAGAACCAGGCGAAAGCCAAATGGATGCCCAACAAAGTAGTTAGAATGGGAGTCTAGGAAACATGCAGGAAACTAGGAAAATGGAGAGCCCGAAAAGTTCACATTCGGGCTGATACTCCAGATTAATTACATTAGACTTTGAAATGCGCATTACCTATAAATAATGGGGAAAAGAGAAAGGTGAGAACTTGATGTTTGCGGCTTAGATAGAACAAAATATATAGTTGTAGAATAGAAATAAAAAATAAACAATGAGACTTCTTAGTCAGGAAAGTCAAACAACCAGGAAAACTTAGGAGTATCGTAGTAAAGAGTAAGAGAAAGAGAGTGGGAAAATATGGAAAAATATATTGTCCTTCAATACAGAGAGATCAAAGTAAGAAATGAAGTCTAGTGGAATCCTCTTGACCATGAAAATTTCCAAGTAATTAATTAGTCTCTCAGGCAATGTTACTTGAATTTTTCTTATCACACAGTTGCCATATAATTTATTGTCATTTAATTTCAACCTTATAAAAAAGTGATTTTTGTTCTTTTGTTTCTTACTACATGATCTCTCTGCAGTTCAAAGGATAAGCACTAATTGTTGAGGTAAAGCTAATGGTATTTCAGCTAATGGTATAAAGGTAAAATCCTTTTATAATGATCTAAAAATCCTTATAAAATTTAATCTCAGAGGGCTGAGAGCATAACTGTGAGAGGCGCACATAATTTTAGGTTGGCTATTCTTGTATATCGGGGTAAGCTAAGGCAGTGGTTATATTCCACAAAGGAAAAGACATTTTTATCACCTCTTTAATCTTACCTGAAGTATGACATTAAGAATAAACAAATAAAAAACAAACAAAATAGCAATCAAACAAAATCAGATAACAGCCTCTTCAAAATAAAGAGACCTAATGTGAGACTCAGTCCAGAGTAGGAAACTGTTTCTCAGGCCACAGTGCTGGTGTTCTTCCAAATGACTATGGTTGCCCATGTTTCCATATAAGAAAGGACCATTCTAGAACTTAGTTTAAATGCTACTAGGCCCTAGAAACTTTTGTGGGTAGTTGCTAAAACCTAAAGGTAAATAATGCTGAGAATGAAGTACCACTACATTCATTATGAACCTTCATTTTTGTGGTTGTTTCTTGATCCAATCAATATATCATACAAACACAGCAGAAACAGAATCCGCAATACCTAAGAGGAAAAAGAAGAAATTATTAGACCGAAGCTATTTCCTCTTTACATGCCTTGTATATAAACAAAATAAAACAAAACAATTTTCATTTGGGTTCAGAAAAAGTAGCATCTACTAAGGAAATAATTCAACAGTTATAGCTCTCAATATAAATATGACAACCTAAAAGGCAGATACTAGAGGATATGACCAATATTTTTGTTTCAAGAAACTACAATATAGCCCAAAATTACTTATTAACTGAGGTGATAAAATAATTTATAGAACTATTTTTATCAACTGGCTAAAGTAAAAAATTATTACTACAAAAGTGATTTAAGTACATTGGAAGCATACTATGGACTGGACAGGCTTGTAATTTTAATATATTCAGAGTATCTTCTTTGATATTTAACTTGAAGTTTTCAACATCAATTAATGACTCACCACAAATATTCCCTCCCATTTTGACATGGGCATAGCCATCCACTCCCCATGAACTTCCCCATGAGTTCCGCACAATCCAATATGGAGTACTTCCTACAAAACAAAACATGCTAACATACCTGAAAAACTCATACTGGTGTTAATGCATGTTAATTTAAATGTTATTTCTTGATCAGTATAGTAACTTTGAGAAAATGATTAAAACTGTAACGGAATGCTAACTTAAGCTAGCTAAGTAAACCTGAGCTGTACTTATGTCAACACTCCAATTAAAGGAAAAATATGTTTGAATTCATTTCACTTAATGCGGGACCTGCATAAAATGAAAACACACACATATTTCCAGGGAATTAGAAAAAGGAAAATAAAAATAATTGTTAGATATATGTGATAAAATATTCTGTTTTCCCAAAAATTATCCTAGACACTCCAGAGGGAAAATGCACATTATTTAAATCAATAATGATCAACATTCAAACAAATTATCTACCAAAATTGATAGGCAGAAACACCTTGGAGTCATTTGTCCCCAGAAGTCTTTTGAAAAGTTGTAAAAGTCCTAGATGGGCTTAGACATCAGAAGACCAAATTTTAGCCTTTTAAAGGATGGCAAGCATTTGTCAATCACCCTAAGCTAGAAAGCAATCAATCAAGTCTTACCAGCACTCACCTGTTTTGTCAAACCCAGTTATGATCACTGCATGATTGGCTTCACCACTAGAGCAATGATGCTGAATGATCCCTCCCAGATAATCTTGCCAGCTCACGGCATCTACGATCCCTACTAAAGGACCAAAGGTAAGAAGAGCTTTTGCCATTTTGTCTTCTTGGTTACTACCAAAAGAGAAAATATTTGTTTAAGAAGTTTAGTTTTTAAGGTAAGAATATTTTATAAAAATGATCTCTTTAATCTTTGTATGAATACAAGTAGGTTTGGTTGCAATTATAGAAGACTTAAACAATGGAGACTAAAGAAGTCTGTGATATTGGCATTCTAGGGCTGCAGAGGGGCTACAGGATATCAGATACCCAGGCTCCTTTTATGTTATTATTCTGCCATGTGACGTGTTCATTCCCAAGGTCAATTAATGGTCCAAGATGACCACAGGGGCTCCAGACACTTAACACATATTTCACACAGCAGAAGTAGAAAGAAGAGGTACCATATCCCTGTTGAGACTTCCCAAAAGTAACACACACATTCTGCATATATCTGCATGGATCTCATTGGCTAGAACTCAGTCACATGGCTAAGTCTAGCTTCAAGGAAGATGGTGAATGAAGTTTTGCAACTAGCTGGCTGTCCAAGTATCTAGCTATAATATAAAGATTCTTTTAATAAGGAAAGTGGAAAGAGGGGAAATATCTCTGTCACACCATGTGAAAGTCAAGAGACTGATCAACTTATGTTAGTGAATGTCAAATACAGAAATTATAGCGAAAGATTATCTCAAAGTGGCAAATATACTATATGATAGAAGAAATGTTAAGACACCAGGGAACTAGTACTAGATTGTGAAGACAGCAAAGACACAGTTATTGCTTTCACACTCTGCACATGGGCATCTAATGATAAATCTTATGTTCACAATGTTCAGCCCTCACTGATCTTGGAAGTATGTGAGTAAACCATTATTTACATTTTTAAAGGTCAGCTTTGGAGGAGGAGGGTGCTATAACCAAGTTACTGGTATTTCTGGCCATGAAGATAGTATGTGGTAGATTGTTGCTGCAGTAAGACATGGGGGCATTGGTGGCTTACAAGAGCACATAATCCTTCATCATGACCAACTAGACATCAGTTCCTATCAATAGAATATTTTCTCCACAGATGAGGGGAAAAATGAATGATTAACAGCAGAAATGACTGAAATAGAAACTACACATTCATTCTACACATTTATTCATTACCTTTTAACTTGAAGATCTGTTTTTTGGGAATCTATCACCAGACATTTCTAATTTTTGCTACTGTAATAGTAATTAGTATTCATTAATATTACCCTGAAACAGGCAAAATTATATAATTTCTTAAAAGGCATCATGGTGGGGTATAGGCTTTGAAGTTCTACATACTGGAGTTCAAATTCCAGCTGTACTCTGGAGTCATCCCACCTGCCTTGTAGAATCAATATAAGGATAAAATTGGAGGTGTAAACTTTGTAGCATGCCTAACACATTTTCCTCTAAGTTAATAAAAAACATTATTTCCTTCCCTCATTTCTAATTTATCTAATAAACTAATTTTTCTCAGCATAGGCTTTAGTATATAATATACATTTTATTGTACTCAATTTAAAAAGCATTTTGTAACTATGATAATCCACTGTTTTGTCCTCTTTAGACATTATTACATCTAGCACGCCATACATATTTTCATTTGTTTTGTTTGTTGCCTGACTCTATCCCTAAAACATAGTCCCAAGGAAGGGTTTTTGTCTGTTTAATCACTGCCGAATCCCTATAACCTGAAACAGTGTTCAGTAAGTATTTGAATAAAAAAATGAATAAATCAAAGGAAGGTCTTCTTGCATAATCTGTCACAGTTAGCCTAGCATTGCGTTATCAGAGAGTTTAAAGTCCAATGTAAACACAAAGATTTTTTAGGGACCTCTTTCTGTTTAATCAAAGGGGTGGATAAACCCTGTTTCAGACCCAATGCCAGTGACCTTTGCAGATTCTCACCCTCACTCTCCAGCTCAGACTAATGCCTCTTAGTCTTTTGTTTCTTTCTAACTTTCTGTTACTAGCCATGACAAGAGATTCCCTGAATCGTTTTCTAGTGACTTTGAAAACTGTGCCTTCTTGTACACATACTTCACTTATACTGTCAAGGAACTGAGAGCTCACAGAGGCACACTTTCTCATTTCAGAAAATGTGTTGCCTTTATCAGAGCAGATGCTGACTACTGTACTGAGTGACCCAGCCCATGTTATTACAGACGCAGTGTAGCCTGCCCTCTGTGGAATGGAAGCTTTCTGGTGCATGGTTCCTAGTCACCCTGAGTGCCCTTGTTGGGAACAGGAGCTGTGTTGACAATCTGCCAGTCCTCCGACATACTTATGCTTATTTAGAGGGGTTTCATTTTGTTCAGGGGTCCAATTTCACCCCTGATTTCCTTCACATCCCATGGGTAGACACCATCTGGATGCAGAGTTCCTGTTCATGTTCAGTACCAGTAACTTAGAGGGCAGTCACCTCATCCAAATTTAATTTAATTTCTCTGTGTTCTCTGTTTCAAAAGACTGCACAAAGCTCCCTTCGTATTTAAAAACAAACAAAACAATAAAACCAGGTTTGGGTTGAGTCTTTCTCTGTTCTTATCATTTCTAATCATCTATTTTGCACTACATCGAATGGTCACAATGGTCTCTCACTAGCTCTGAGATTTTCATATAATTTGAAAGCATTTTTAAGTGGTTGTTTTCCCCTGAACCTGTCCAGAGTCATTTGCCCTTCAAGCTCTAGCACAAATCGTCCCTCAGCTTTTTCTTATGTATGTCTCACTCCCCTTGTGCCAATATAGGGTGTGCTACAGAATCTATCTCCAGTAATACATTCCTCCTTGTTTCTAATGTGGAAGTTTCAGTTTATGCTTTTCTTAGAGTTGACGGCTTGAAATGCAAGGGGCATAGAGGGTGTTCACAAAGTGATTCCTGGTAAGTAGACTGCTTGACAGTAGCTAGGGCATCTATACAAGGCCACTTTCCATCGATTCCATGGGAGTATTAACATATACTGATGGTAATTACGACATCTAGAATTGGTAAAAGGAAGGTGGTAAATATAAATTATACCTTTAACTGGATTTAATGTGTTGATTTGAGCTTTATATTTTTATTATAATGACACATTAACACCCACGTAGAGCATATTTAAGGAAGAACATCCCTAGCACTCCATGGTGATTGACCATTAGTCTCTCTAGTAGAAAATAGGTTTGCAAACAATTACAAATACATATGAGATCTTCAACCAAGTTATTAATTCTGAATAGTCAATAGATCATAAATTAAGAAATAGGAAGAAAACCACAGCAGCATAAGACATTTACCTGAAGTCATGTGCAGAATAACCTTTGATTGAAAATCCAGAATGTGAATCGGAAAAGTAATGGCAGAGACCATTCTGTGCTTTAAATGGGTATTCTGAATCTCTCACCAGTTTTACCTGTGTCTAAAAAGAAAAAAATCATCCAGACAACTGTATCTGAACACTAACAAAAAAATTCAAACAGAGAAAAAATAAAAAGAAAGTAATCACCCAAAGTGTTCTCTGTCATGAAGTTGTTTTAAAAGTCAAACAGAGCTTTCTGCAATGTGTCAAAATAAAATTCAACTTGGCCGCACCTTCATCATGTGGGTATTCTTTGAGGAATTAAAGATCTTAAATTTAATCTTTAAGTGTTTGTTATGGACATCCTAGAAATTAGAGTCATTATCTTTCTTTCCCTCTTACTCTTGTTTTTTCTGTATCCTCCTTCCTTGGAACCTCTATCAATCTAAAAATAAAGTCTTGTCATCTTTCTTCAGAGATTATAACAGGGCAACCCACTTTCCCTCGGGGCTTCCGGTTCTATATGAGCAAATCTCTGAGACTCACTCAGCACAGTGGTTTATGCACAGGCAATGGTCAGGTCAAGCATTTTTTCTATCCTCTTCCCTCTGTGCCTTTCACCTGACATATGTCACTTATTTTTATAGGTATATGTACACACACCTCCTTTTCTGAATGTTGGGCTTGTGGAAGGGAGAAGAAATAATTTATCGTTGCCCATAATATAGAGCAGTTTTTGGCATTCAGTGACTCAAATATAGCAAATGATTAAGGGAAGGATATTTGAGTTTGGGGAACTCTAACTTGAAAACCTTTTAGAAAACATAATAGCACCCTCTTTGGCTGCTTTCCCACGGCTGATGTTGGATTTAGGGCAAGGTCAGAAAGTATCCTAACACCAAGGGACACTGGGATACAGTGGGTAAATGTGTCCAATCGGTAGCAGAGGATTTAAGGTGCAATTCTGGCTCAGATACTGATTTTGTAGTATAATCTCACATCTTCATCTGTATAAAGAGTAACTAAATTAGCTGACCTATAGTGTCCCTTTTAACCTTAATACTCAGAAATTCTGTGGGAATGGTTAATCATATGCTCTCTTCTTTCTGGCTCACTATTGGACATGTATCTGCAAAATAAAAGCATTTACCTTTTAGAAATGTTCAGAAATAAACATAAATAATTTTGGGTAACAGATCTCAGGTAAGATTTTCCACCTTTTGATCTTGATGGCTGACTTACCTAGAAGCAATTCATTTTAAAATCTGATTAATACAAGATTTGGTCATCTAAATTTTGAAACTTAAAAACATTATTAGTAAACAAGAGTAAACTGAATTACGAACACACATTAAATAAGCAAAAGAGGAAGCAAAGAGTTTAAAAGACTGAGGAACTAGTCACCTTATTCAGCCAGTTCAAAGCGTTGAGAGTAGACCCTCCATTGCAGCCGTAATTATTGTATGAACAATCGATGACCTGCTGTACACTTAGGTCTTCCAAAGGCTTCTCTTTTATTGCATATGCCGATTCCACTGCACCTACCACGCTGAAGGCCCAGCACCCTCCACACTGTTTTAAAATAGAAACAAAATAGTACTTTTTATCAAACACTGTTCAAACCAGGTTTGCCAACATTTTTCAATATCACAAGTAATCAAGTCAAGTAAGTCGAGTCTGGAGGTCGACAAGAATATAAATGCCCATCCTTTTGGTTTCCAAACTGAAAAAAGGAAACCAAAATTCTTTTAAGCATCAAAATCTAATAATTAGTTAAAGGTAAATTGGCATATCACTATTGCAAAGTAGATCATGCAAGATAAAAGCAAATTTTAGAGACTGAGAAAACAGACTGATGGTACTTTTAGAGATCAGTCAGTTCATTCAACAGGTGATGTCTGTCTCTGAGACATTCACCGATTCCACCCCATTCTTCAATCCCTGGTGTCCCCCGACTCTGTGTTTCTATGTCATCCACCATCTCCCCCAGGGGAGGTGATAAGGTGAGGTGGGGTGAGGATGTGTCATGCATGTTGTGCTCATTATTTGATGGACACAGGAGCTGAATGAGTTGCATTTTAAGCTCTCAAATGCCGGCATGTGCATATTATGAATGCACATGAAATGTCCTAATGATAGGAACCCACATTCGTTATTCTTCATTCAAATGGTGGCTGGCGATCTTCTTGATTCTGGATCTATTAGCTTGCTTTTATTGGATGGACTGGAACAAAAGAGTAAAAGAATGGGCCCTGAAAGAAAGGGAGGAGATGGAACAAATGGAATCAAGGACCATGCACAAGAAAGACAGAACCCCAGAAAAGGCAGAGGTGAGAGTGGGATTTGGAATTGGGTAGAACATCACAGGCCCATGTGTC